>JAAGKR010007221.1:18597-38132 GCA_011419295.1 Clarias macrocephalus | reverse complement strand
AGAGCTATACGCCGACACACACCATGACACGAGAGCTATACGCCGACACACACCATGACACGAGAGCTATACGCCGACACACACCATGACACGAGAGCTATACGCCGACACACACCATGACACGAGAGCTATACGCCGACACACACCATGACACGAGAGCTATACGCCGACACACACCATGACACGAGAGCTATACGCCGACACACACCATGACACGAGAGCTATACGCCGACACACACCATGACACGAGAGCTATACGCCGACACACACCATGACACGAGAGCTATACGCCGACACACACCATGACACGAGAGCTATACGCCGACACACACCATGACACGAGAGCTATACGCCGACACACACCATGACACGAGAGCTATACGCCGACACACACCATGACACGAGAGCTATACGCCGACACACACCATGACACGAGAGCTATACGCCGACACACACCATGACACGAGAGCTATACGCCGACACACACCATGACACGAGAGCTATACGCCGACACACACCCCGAAATCAGTGCTATTCTTCGTGACACACCCCGACACAACCACTACATGCCATCATAAACGTGGAAGCCCACGTCACCTGTATTATTTGAACTGCTGCCCAATGTTTGTAGATACTCGTTTCCACCAACTTTGGCACACAATCAGTCATCTGCTTAGTTTTAATCACTCAGACATGCGAAGGATGATTTTTTTTGTAGCTCTGTTTATGGTGTTGCTGTAGTTTGCTGATAGCAGTGACCTCCTCGTGTTGAGTTTTATGTTTAACATTTTATGGTGTTTAAATGGTATCTTTAATAGAGAGTGCAAGGACAGCCAAGCTGGGCACAGCGAGCTGTATCACTGAGCGTGATCGTTAAAAAGGAACAATTTTTTATGAGGTTGAGTAAATGAGCAAGACAATGGTATCGATTAGGACTCGGGTCATTTGGATCGTTGCGGCAATATCAAAGGCAACAACTGAAATGAACAGAAGAAACACTCGTAAATGGGTTATTAATGACAAAAAGCTAGTGTGTAAAAACCCATCCATCCATTACCTACGCTATCTTATCCTGTGTGGGGCCACAGGGGACATGGAGCCGTTCCCAGTGGACAAACACACACACACACACAACTTGGAAACACCATTTAATTTACACAGCAAGCATGGGAAGAACCTTAAAATTTCACACACATACAAGATACAAGATTTGAACCTGCAACTATAGATGTGCGAGGCAACGGTGTAAACCACTAAGCTTCGGTACAATCAAAATTTATGATTAAATTAAAATAAAACAGGCTCCCAGTAACATACTTTTACAGTAATTCTTTTCTGTGTCATCATCGTTTGTAAATTAATTGTTGATTCACCATTAAACCAAATCTTTGCCTTAAGCATCAACAATGTATTGTGTGGATAACTGAGGTTTACACTCCGCGTACTGATGCATTTCTCATGATTAATAATTGAAATGTCATGCTACTTTTTTTTGGCAGTGAGTTTTTAAACAATGGCATGAGACCAAGCAAGATTTTGTAGACACAGTGTACGTCACTGGAATAACAGTGCAATGTGCTATAAAATGACCTGGGTTAGAGTCTAAATAATAAAAAAGTAGAGGGCCTGAGGAGAGAGTACTGACCCCTGTGGAATGCCCTCAGCACCACTAGCAGAGGCAGGTATGTGTTTGCTGCCAGGGAAAAAAAAAAGGTTGATGTATATTTTTAAAGAACAGGATCTGAACCACAGAGTCTCTAAGCCCAATCACTGAGAGAAAAGAAAAGGGGCACGACATGATTTTACAGAATCAAAAAAGTGCCAAGAAGCCAGAGAATGTTTATTGCAGAGAAAAGGGATCATTCACTGAACCGTTGAGAAGTCGTCTGTAACGACCATTCAGTGTTTAAAAGCTTTACCTCGTGTCTCACCTCATTATCATTCAGCTGAACAAATCTTCCTGCTGTCATGCCTACAGAATTCAAAATCTGAACGATAACACAGCATGGAGAAAGGGATAGACAAAAAGAGAGGGGGAGAAATCAAAATTCATACAAATGCTCTGCTTATGGGTAACAGAACATTCTCTAAAGGCAAAAAAAGCAGAGCTGAAATTAGACTATTATAAACATTATAATCCTATTTTTATATTAATTTATATTTTATTATTAAAATGCTAAATCTGGGATAAAATCCAGATATTTCTATTTATTCACATCAACTAGATCTCATTATTTATTATTGGTCCCATTCGGTCCAATCCCACAGAAAAGCCAATGCAGCACAAATTGCTGAAAAAAATCAAAGCTCGGCCTGATGGAAAGGTATAAGAACAGAACGGATGGGGCACAATAGGAAAAACTTTCAGGGTTGTTGATGCTGCCTCTACACTCCCCAGATCACAATCCAATCAAGGGCCAGAGGTATCTTAGTGGTTAAGGCATGGGACTACTGATCAGAAGATCCCAGGTTTAAACCCCAACCACCACCGCCAATATACCTTTTGCACCAAGACAGTTCCAGAGCTAGTCTAAAGACGGTGCATAATTTCGAACTAGTTCTTTGCTTTCAGACAGTCAATGTACTGGCCTGTTTCTATGGTGGCATCAACACTCTGCTGGGCTAGAACAAAGTACCACTACTTTCAGGGTCTGTGGGACGAATTAGCACAACCAACTGTGACCACGATATAAAAAAAAAAATTGGCTCAATATGCAAGGGGCATCTCAAGTGCTTTCTAGTAATGATAGCGCCAGGAGAACTGCTTGCAAAGCCATGGTGAAGTTTGCCAGGGTTGATGCTGAAGGCAAAGATTTGTTTTAATGATAAATCAATGATTAATTTACAAATTAATTGTTGTTGTGCTTGCTGCTAGCATTTGCGCCACTACCATTGGCGCCAACATTGCTGGGAGAGTAAAGACGTACACAGATGTATAAAGTGATGTAATGACGTGACTCTCTAGCCCATGGAGGCACTAGTACCTGGTACTCTTTGGTGAAAAGTGTGCTCAAGTTGCCACTGTTGGGCCCTTGAGCAAGGCCCGTAACCCTGAACTGCTCAAATGTATAATTACATAAAATGCAAGCAAATTGCGTAAATGTAAGAAAAGTCCAATCCACGGAGGCCCCACCCCACAGCACCCAAAGGATCCGCAGCTAACGTTTCAGTGCCAGACACAACACCACATAATCAGAGGTTTTGTGGTTGGAATCAGATCTGGTAAGGAACCAGATCTGCCCCTGTGGCACAAGGGGATCTGCACAATACTAGGCTTAATGGTTTGCATTTTATTGTTATGGCTGATTGGTGTATGCAAGGTGGTTCAGAGCACTGTGGTGCATCTCATGTTAACATATAACATTTAATTTTATTTAAAATTTTTAAAATTTTTAATTTAATAAAAGAATTTAAGACTGATACATAAAAAAACGGGTAGGTTACTGACGAAGGAAATTATACTCTGTATGTCCTGCACCTTTATGGTCATTAAAAGTACTAAAAGAATCCATGACTATTCATGAATACGCAAATTAGAGAACACCCCTATTCCTGTTATAATCACTTCCTGCTAAATAAAACCATAAAATCACAATGAACATCAGCAGGAGTCCAGTTTTCATTTTCATCAGTGATTTATCCCCCCACCCCCCATCTTAAATATACAGTTTTACACAGTGGTTACATAGCAACCACATCATAACGTTAACTAAGCATTCTATTTAACTAAGTGTCCATCAGTATACTCTTATACTACAACTTTAATCTTTAAGATGTTTGGTCGAAAGCTAAGCATCTTATGGATGACATCACAAGTGGCGCTCGTAGGTTGCCATTAACCCTTAATCAATTCTGTATTTGTAAAATCTTGTTGAATTTAGCACCTTGTTGTAAATTTTATAGCAATCAGTGTATTGTCCGATGTGATGTGTGTGATACGTATTCAGGCATTTTGAGTAATGCTGATTCTCGGTCTCATTACACACTGGTCGATTATCAAGCTACAACCACCTCCTCTGCCGTTAAACAAATGTAGCTAGCAAACGGTGCTATTAAAATGCTAATATCGACCCCGCTTGTTTGTTTAGTGCGAATACAGTAATGGCTTCGCCCACAGTCTACTGTTAAAGCATGTCGATTTACACAGTCACAAGAGACCCAGGCCGTATGTGTGTGTGTGTGTGTGTGTGTGTTACAGTGTGGGAGGCAGTGTAAAAGCCCAGGAGTAGAAGGAGAAAGTAATTAAAATGAAGTGTGGTAGAAGGATATGAAGGCACTGGGCCATGGCGAAGTACAGTAAAAACCCACAGCAAGATGAGACAGGATTACTGAAGTATTACAGTACAGTGTGTGTGTGTGTGTGTGTGTGTGTGTGTGTGTGTGTGTGTGTGTGTGTGTGTGTGTGTGAGAGAGATCAGGCATGTATAGTCCATTGCTGAAATGATACACTCAGGTGCAGAAGTCTGCGAGCATCACCAATTGATTTACTTATTTATTTTCCACTCAACACCAATGCAGTACTGTGTGATTTTTCACCACCCTTGCTAGCCAACATGCTAACCTTTGCTAATCCTTCAAAATGTCTGACAGGATCTCTAGGCAGACCCTCTGACTGGATCTCTTAACGGACATTCCGACAGGATTCCTCACAGGAATTTAAAGAGATTAGATTTTAGACAGGGTGTCTCAGACCTTGTGGCGGTGCAGAACATCTGACAGGATTTTCAGCAGGAAAACATGATTTAAACAGGATTCCTGACAGGAATCTCACCGGGGTGTTGAAGGAATTTGGCCAGGATCACTAAGAGTAGATCTGGATGATAAGGTTTGAAAAAAAAAAAAAAGATAAAATAAATTTATATATATATATATATATATATATATATATATATATTTATATATATATATATATGTATGTATGTGTGTGTGTGTGTGTGTGTGTGATTATTAGACAGGATCTCTGAAAGGAATTTGGATGAATTTAGAAAAAAGTCTCTGAAAAACATACGGAAATATGACAGGAAATTAAAAAAGGTTTCTGACAGAAATTTTGATGGGATCTTTGACAGAAATTAAGATCTCTGACAAAAAATTAAGCATGATTTTAGATAGGAATTAAGATTTCTAACAGAAAATGAGAATAAGATGAATTTAGAAAAGATCTCTAGGATGAATTTGGATAAGATCTCTCATAGGAAATTAAAAAAGATTTCTGACAGAAATTCTGGTAAGAGTTTTGACAGGAAGTAAATTAGGATATCTGAAAAAAGTCAAGCAAGGAGAACAAGTACTGAGATTTGATATCACTGGAATTGGGGTGAGAATAGTCCAAAAAAGAATTAAAACCTTTAGGGGTAGTCCTGAACTTTTGTAAAAGAATCGTGGTCAAGAATTGTCAATGGAATCTCTTAAACACTTAAAGTCGTGAAGCAGCATATATATGTGTATAAAGAAGCTACACTTTCTTTGTGTGTGTGTGTGTGTGTGTGTGTGTGTGTGTGTGTGTGTATGTGATAGTATTCAGTGATTTATTTTGTAAAGCCTAATCGAGATGAAAAAACAGCAACCACACAGAACTCAAAATGGTTGCTGTAGATGGATTGAGGTGGATGGAGGTTAGAGATTAACTGCCCCCTCTTTAATCACCACCCCAATTATCTCCAGCATCTCTCTCCGTTTTCCTTTTTTTCTCCATCATCTTGCTTTTCTCAGCTCCTACTGTGTTGATTTAGAGCTCCTCCACAAACATATACACTCTCCCAGTTCACTTCACTGCTCCCTGTCCTTCTCTTTCCTTGCTTTGTTGTTGACTCTTTCATTTCTTCTACAACGCTATTTGCCTTGCTTTCTCCACTCCACATTTTCATCTGCCTCCCTGTTGTAGTCCTCATCTCACAGCTCTCAGCCCTCTCCTTATACCACCTCTATAAGATGAGAAAATTTTTTGTTTAAATGCTTATTTACTTGTACTGATTATTTTGGACTTCACTGACATGCTACTGTAGGTGTAAAGCAGAAACACACCCTGGCATGTTATGAGAGATCAGAGGAAACTGGAGAACACTGATGAAACACACATATACACCCGGAAAAGATGTGGAGAAATTTCACACAAAATTGTGACGTGTCAATCTGTGTAAAGTTGTTGTGGCATAAGCAGAATGAAACATCAGCTATTAATAACACAGCGATCAGTGGGGTCCAAGTACCCCATTCTTAAATAGTTCTCCAGTGACAAGTTAGATTCAGCAATACAGTTACTATACATGAACGTAATGTTTTGTGAAAGTAACTAAATTAGCTTTTTCCTTTGTAAATCAATATATTAGATATCAAAAGACTTTTTCTAGCATCTTACATGCCTGAACAGTATAGCTATATGATTTAATTGATTAAGCAATTGAATCCATGTTTTAATTTTTGCACAGCTTCTGCAGAAAATACATATTGCTAATGTCTTTTGAAAATACTCACATTTTGCAAGAGGATCACTTCTTCTTTCGAGTTTATGTGTGGTGAGAATGCACTTGTAAAGATTATCGTTGTGTACGAGACGTGGCATTCACCCCGGGGCTGGGGTAACTCAGTGGTTAAGGTATTGGACTACTGATTAGGTTCAAACCCCAACACCACCAGGTTGCCACTGTTGGGCCCTTGAGCAAGGCACTTAACTCTCAACTGCTCAGATGTATAATGAGATAAAATGTAAGTAGCTCAGGATAAGAGCGTCTGCCAAATGCCGTAAAAATAATCGACAACATAAACTACTTATTGTTTAAATGTTTATTAAATGCTTTTAGAAGTTGTTTTAGCAGTTTTTATTTTTTATTTTTTTGTAAAAACTAACAATAAATATTAGTGCTTTCAAACTAAATCAAATCCACAAAATCGCAATGTCAAGAAATTGGAATGAATCAACAGTCTACCCATGTTTCACAGATTTAGTGATTAGCAAGTATCAAGTCTACTGAATATGACCTGACTATTATGACTATGCGAACCAGTATGATTAGTTTTAGGTCATAAAAGAGAGAGAGAAAAAAAACTACAACCTACAGCAAAAACAACAGCTGTTTCAGTGCTCGGACCCCAGTGAGGTATCCATTAACAATCTGCAAGGATTTGTCAATTACTATTACTATTTTTTATATATGTGTACATATTTACATTTCCCATCTTGTGATATTCAGTTCTGATCGTCTTGTACATAAGAATATCACATACCCAAAACATGTTTTGTTCCCAGAATACCTCATTACTATATTGTACTTTCTCTCTACTCCTTAACTCTCTCTCTCTCTCTCTCTCTCTCTTCCTCTCTCCGCTCGGGTTCCTTTAGTATGTATCTTCTCCCGGGGAACAAGCATTACTCATTATGTAACAACAAGATCTGGAATTTTAATTAGACTTTTTAGCAAAAATGAGTCTGCTGTAAACAAGAAACAACTTAGTTGTGGATGTTTTTTTTCTCTCCCCTGCAACTGTACATGGATACCAAGAAATTAATTGTTGGCTGATATTATTAGTATATTCTACCTCGAAAGAAGCTTTACTCTGTAAAGTAAAAGAAAAGAGATCTGTCAGAGATTACACACCAGTTATTTTTTAAATATGCTGCATATTTATGTTTACAAGTTGAAGACAAAAATATGAAAACAATGTATTTAAAAAAAAACTCTAACAGAGGTACAGTTTAGTACCCTTTATCTTTTTTAAATACAAGTCTTTCTCCATTTCTTCTCTAGCTCCCTGTATCATCCTCCTCCGTCTCCTGCTGCCTCCCTTCATGTCCTCATCTCTCTCAGTATGAAATGATGAGGCTCAGTAGCTGCTCTCAGCTGGGAGGAGACTTAATACTCCACTTCTCTCTTTCTCTCTCTCTTTTTCTCTCGAGCACAGGATGAGTGCAGTGGTTCAGGCAGAGTAAGACAGTTCAGAAGGGGGTAAGAGCTACTCTGTCCTCCACACACACACACACACACACACACACACACACACTGACCTTTACAGTACTGCTGAGCGAACACTGCCCTGCTGCACTTTCTCTTCTCAGCTCTTGACTCATTTATCTTTCTCTCTCTCTCGCTCTCTGAATCTCATTTCGTCTCTGTCTCTCTCTTTTTTAATTCTCTTCTTTGTCCCGTGGTGTCCACCCTGTGTGTCTTCTGCCCCAAACCTTTATCCACCCTGCTTCTATCCATCCTGTTGTTTCTCCTTCTGACCTTCATGTTCAGTACAGACTCTGAACACACACAGATATATTACATCAAATACCAAGTGTTTATGGTTATAGAATTAGGATAATACAAATAGAAAATTATTAAGGCTTTTTTAAATAGATGTTTAGAGCTTAAAAATAAATTTAGCAAATTTTTAAAACTAGTCTTTCACACTAATATCATTTACACTGTAAACAAGTTCAGCTCTAAAAGTAAATTTCTGATTCACATCCAATTCCAGTCTCCCTGTGTTACTCTGTATCAGATTGCCGCCATCTGTAATGTTTAAATTTTGTACCTATATTTGTTTTGATTTATTATTAGATACTTCAGCTACTTCTTATTAAGAAACAGTAAAAATAGAGCAAACGTAGCTGCTAAAAGTTAAATGTTAATTAACAAACAAATAAATGTAATTTCTATTTAAAAAACTATATTTTTTTATAAAAAGAATATTTTATAGAATAACAGAATATTATATTTTAGATATTATTTTTAGTATTTCTATACACTAATTTAGAACAAAAATGATAATGTTATTATAACAATAAATTAGTAAAAATATCTACTAATTGTAGTAATTATAAAAACAAATATCTTACTATTAGAAATATTAGCTATATCAATACAGTAAATTAGATTATATTGAATTCAATTCAATTCAGTTTTATTTGTATGGCGCTTTTAACAATTGTCAATGTTGCAAAGCAGCTTTACACAATCAAAAGGAATTATGGAAGTTGGAATGAAATGTGAATGTGCATGAATCAAAATACAATTGATGATATTAAATTAATTAATACAATTCACTTAATTAAATGTTCTACCGATTTATACTAACATCAAGCTTTACATTGTTTTACTCTACACTATATATATATATATATATATATATATATATATATATATATTATTATTATTATTAATATTATTATTTTTATTAACAACAATAATAATAAAAATTATAATAATAATAAGAAGAAAATGTTAAATAATTGTAGCTGCAGCTACCGAATATTTTAGTAATCGAGTATTCTACCAAAAATTTAATCGATTAATCGAGTAATGTCCTTTTGCTTAATTAAACAGCAATGTAAAATATACTACTCAAAAAAATAAAGAACACATACTCCAGGTGTAACTTGAACTTGCATACACATGAGAGACGTTCAAGTCAAACTGGGACTAAGTGGTCCTTTTTTATTTATTTATTTATTTATTTATTTATTTATTTTTTAAAATCGCCCCCTTTCATTTTGCAGCCCGCAACAGAACGCTCCCTCAAATCAATACACAGCTAACTGTTTGCATCTCCTTCCGCTTTGTGAGTGACGTAAGCGCTTCTTCTTCATCTGTGTTTACTGTCGGCTTGCATCCAGAAACACGCTGTGTCACGCCAAACAAAGAATTGTGCAAAAACATAACGCAAAATTTTTTAATTAATTAAAAAAATTTTATCGAATTACTCAAATTACTCGAGGAATCGTTTCACCTTTATTTAATTGTATGTAATTAAACTTTAACAAATTTATCTATATACAACATATTTTAGTTTATATTATTTTTAGCATTTCTCTATATGAACTTAATCTATTTTTTTTATTCTATGTGTAAGTTACTTTTCACTTCATTAATGTTCTACTGATTTATGCTAATATCAAGCTTGAGTGTTTTACTCACTCTCGCTCACTCATCATCTGTAGCGCTTAATCCTCTATTCAGGGTCGCAGGGGCCTCGAGCCTATCCCAGGAGACTTAGGGCACAAGGCGGGGTACACCCTGGACGGGGTGCCAATCCATCGCAGGGCACACACAGATACACACACTCATTCACACACCTACATGTCTTTGGACTGTGGGAGGAAACCTGAGTGCCTGGAGGAAACCCACCAAACACGGGGAGAACATGCAAACTTCATGCACACAGAGACAGGAATCGAACACGGACCCTGATGGTGGAAGGCAACAGTGCTAACCACTACATCACCGTGTCGAGCTTGAGTGTTTTACTGTGCCAAAAATAAATAAATAAATAAATAAATAAATATATTTCTTATAATAATAATAATAATGATAATAATAATAATAATAATAATAGTGAGGGACAATTCACATTAATTACACATTACAAAGTTAGAGCTAAAAATAAAAATTGAGTTTCAAGATTGCTACCCCCCCCCCCCCCCACACACACACACACCACCAGAATGAAACGCTACCAAGTCTGTCTGTGTCTCTCTGTCTTTCTCGCTGTCTGTCTCTCTCTCTTTGACCTTTTTGTGTATTCATGGACTGAATTGAGAAATGCGAGCTGTACGTCTCTGCAACACTGAAGGAGCCGTCACTGCTTAACCACAGCTTTCAGACGCAGAGGAAAGCCGGGTGAGATGTGAGTCAAGGTGAGGCTTACCGTATTGATCCATGTCTCAAACTCGAACACCGGATTCGATCCTGTGCTGAGAAACAAATCTGTGAGGGAGAAAATCAGAAAGACAAAAAAAACAAGACAAGTCATGAAATCGAACTGACCAGGGTTCTGTGAGTCCCCTTGAAACTCTGAAAGTACACTCAGTGCAGAGGAAAAAAAAGTTGCATTCATGTAACTTTAAAACATGATACTTGATACAGATACTTTAAAATAAATAAATAAATAAATAAATAAATAAAGACCCTGTCACCAGTTTTCCGTCCTTGGATCACTTTTGTTTTGTCCTGACCACTGTTTTGGAGTTGTTCTGGCCCAGTCCTCTAAATATCAAATACTCCTAATCAAAGTCATTCAAATCCTTACACTTTTCTGCTTCCAACTCATCTTGTTGTCGTTGGTCTTTTGGCTGCTCCCGTTGAGGGGTCACCACAGGACCATCCGGTCCGCACATACAAGCTTGGCACAGGTTTTTGCGCCGGATGCCCTTCCTGACACAACCCTCCCATTTTATCCGGGCTTGGGACTGGCACTATATCCAGTGGCTTGGGTATGGGCGCTGGCTGGGAATCGAACCCGGACCTTCCACGTGGCAGGCGAAACACCTACCACTGAACCACCAGAAAAAAAGGTTCACTTGCTGTCTTATATTGTATGTTACACCCACTTCAGCCACTACTGTAACAAGATATTGAAAATGTATCTACTGTGAAAAGCAAAAATAAATCCCTTTACTTTTAAGACCCCCCCCCCCCCCCCCTCTCCCCACCACCAGGGAATGGACCGTCCAAATTGTCCTGCCCCTCCCTTTTTTTTTCTTCTTGTCTGGAATGACATCATACCGGCAGGAAATTTTTACAGCACGTTCAAGCACATTTATGGATTTTTTTTTTTCCAAAGGAGGGGATCACACACGCTAGACACTCATGCCCAAGAATGATCAAAAAAGTATTTCTCTTTGTATAATAGGTGCCATTTAAAATATAATTTGAAAATATGTATGTTATTTAATAATTCAAAATAAATCAGATCCTGATGTTTTTTTGTTTTTTTTACTGTACAGTCCCTGAATAGTCATAGAATCATTCAACAACATACGAACTCTTTTCCTCCATCGCTGACATGACATCACATTCCCTCAGACTGCTGCGACTATAATGGCCGGGATCACTACGGCAAACTCGGCTTTGAGCCATTCAGTGTGACCCGGCTCCAGAAGATCAATAGTACACACCGTCCAGCGTCCGTCTTTCAACTCAAGATGATGGATTCCGCAGGTTCGATACATCAATGTAGCTCATCATTAGCGCTCATGATGGTTGAAAGGGAATGTGTTATTGCACTATTGATATCTTTCAAAAGCTCGCATTGAGCGCGATTGTCCGGCTGGGATTTAACGCAGTGTGTGTGCGCGTGTGTGTGAGGCCTTATACGAAAGCCTTGTTTGGCTTAACATCATCTCATGCGGAAATGTCCGGACGATGCGAGCGCAGGGTGAAGGACACGAGATACGGCGTGTTAAATGAGACGCTGCATCACAGAATGAGTGTGTGCGCTGCCGTTTGCTGATTTCAGATTAAACTACAGAAGGTGTATATTCGTCTTTCCTGAATTCTCCATTTTCTTCCTGACAAATCTCTCTCTCTCTCTCTCTCTCTCTTTTTGACTCTCGCGCTGAATATGCAGAATAAACAGCTTCATTAATCAGACTGAGAGCACAGCTACTGCTACTGCTGCACTGGCCTGATTACACACACACACACACACACTCTTAAATCCTAAAATCCACACACCTTCTATGCATGACACACACACACTAATCCTCAAATACACACACTGTGTGAGTTCAAAACTTTCGCATCCACTGAATGTGTGTATGAGACAGTGAAGTGTGTGTGTATGTGTGTGTGTGTGTGTGAGAGAGAGAGAGAGTGAGACACCTTTATCTTCAGCCCCTGGGGCGTTTGGAAAGCCTGGTCTAATCGTAAGGTCATGCCCAGGTCCAGAATATTATAGCAACAAAACCAGGCTGCCTCTGCCAGGAGGTTGTGATTTGGCCCTATGGACGCTTCTGGATTAGGATTTGTAACCTTAACACTGTTGTTACACTCATGAGAAAAATGAGACTCGGTTAGCAACTCAAAGCAAACAAAAATCTCACATTTAAAACCGTGTGTGTGTGTGTGTGTGTGTGTGAGAGAGAGAGAGAGAGAGAGATCAGGAGTGTCTGAGAACATAATGTAGAGTGACAGAGAGGGACGTGACGACAGCTCCAACTCTGCTAATTAATTTGATTAAATATACCCTAGTTATATATTAATATATTCCATGATTAGGGCTGTGATTAATTTCACGCTCTCGACTCCGTGAGCGACGGCGCAGCACCTTCACACTCCTGACAGCCAGATTCCATTTCCCACAATGCACCGGGAACACCTCTCCACTCTCTCCTGTTAGTTTGTGTTTGTTTTTTGACTGACACTTGGTTTAAATCTGAGTGAAGGGGGAGCGGCCTTTGTGCATCATTATGAGTGAAGGAGGCGTGGCCTCTGTGTCTCTCAGTGAAGGAGGTGTGGCCTTTGTGTGCCAGTCCCATTAAAGAAGGCGTGGCCTTTGTGTGTCAGTTACAGCAGAGGAGGCGTGGGTGCATCAGCCTGGGTGAAGAAGGTGTGGCCTCTTTGTGTCTGAGTAAAGGAGGAGTGGCCTTTGTGTGTCAGTCTGAGTAAAGGAGGAGTGGCTTATATGCATCAGTCTGAATGAAAGAGGTGTGGCCTTTGTGCTTCAGTCTCTCAGTGAAGGAGTCGTGTCCTTTGTGTTTCAATCTCAGTGAAGGAGGTGTGGCCTTTGTGTGCCAGTCCCAGTAAAGAAGGCGTGGCCTTTGTGTGTCAGTTTCAGCAGAGGATGCGTGGGTGCATCAGTCTGGGTGAAGAAGGTGTGGCCTCTTTGTGTCTGAGTAAAGAAGGCGTGGCCTTTGTGCTTCAGTCTGAGTGAAGGAGGCGTGGCCTTTGTGCTTCAGTCTCAGTGAAGGAGGCGTGGCCTTTGTGCTTCAGTCTCAGTGAAGGAGGCGTGGCCTTTGTGCTTCAGTCTCAGTGAAAGTGGCATGGCTTTTAGTCCCAATAAAGGAGGCGTGGCCTCTGAGCATCACTCCCGTTCCCTAAACGTACCTCTTGCTCTACTGCACACACAGATGATTATTAGGGTGTGTGTGACAGAACACACACAGCAGAGGAACGTCAGCATCTCAGCATCTCTAATTACAGGCTACAGTTACATCCCATAATTTCAGGGCCGGATCCTGACGGCGCGGAGGAGAAACACGACATTAAACACAGTCAGTCAAGCACAAAACCTTCAAACGAGTGCAAATAGCTTTGTTAAAATGGATCTGTAGGAGCTGGCGGAAAAATATCAGATTCATGGCAATAAAAAAAATATAATAAAAAAAAACCCAATCACATTAAAATGTAGCCTGGAGAAACGCTGGTGTAATACGAGACGGCAGGGAGCGCGGATCATCTGAAACAACACTGCAGGTGCTTCAGCCGCTGGAAATGCTACGAGTGTGTGTTATTCAACACACATTACACACAGCAACACGCCGCGAGGAGGACGTCCATCAGGCCGCAGGCACGAGGATGAAAACAACCACACACGGGTAACGGGAACGCTGGGACATTCCAGGACGAAAGGGACAAATCTAAATGTGTTGGGACACTGAATCCTTTCTCACCCGTCTGAAATCATCAGCGTCTTTATTAAAGATTATCTCAAAGAGCTTCAAGTCACACATCTTAACCAGGGGTGCCAATACTTTACAAGCTGCCTCTAGACTTAAAATAAAAAAAGGTGAACTCTGCCCGTGTTCATGGAGGCAGTCAGCTTGGGGTTCGATTAGTGATTTGGCGAGCTGCGAGTGTCACTGTTCAGAGCGCGAGCCTCGGTACAACGCAGAGAAACAACAATCGACCGGCGCGGTCTCGCTCGCTAGCGCACAAAAGGCTGGAATATTACGAGAAAGCGATGAGAACGCATCTCATTTATCATCCGGGCTGAGACGAGGAGCGCTGTGCAAGCTGGGAAAGAGCGAGGAAAAAAAAAAAACAGACCGGTGTCTGAGAGAGATCTAGAATGTGAGGGGGAAAAATGAGAAATATAATAAAAAGCAAGTGTATACAATAGAGATACAGGCCGAGAGGAAACAGGAGAGATAGAGAGAAAGAGAGTGGGATAAACAGCGGAGAGAGAAAATGAGTGGGAGAAATAAGAGGAAGATGACACAAAGCATGAGCGAGAGAAAATAAAACAGTACTGGTGGAGAATGAGCGAGAGAGCTAGAGGTTAAAGGAGAGAAAGAAAGAGTGTGAGAGATAGAAAGAAAGAGACAGAGAACCAGACTGATATATATAGAGAGAGATGGAGATGAAGGTAAAGAAAGTGTAAGATATAAAATAAAAAAATGTGTGTGAGAGATAGAGATGGTGATAAAAGCAAGGAGTGGGGAAATCTAGGTTAAAAAAAAGAAACAGGAAGAGATATGGAGACAAAGAGGACAACAAGAGAGGGAGGTAAAAATAAAAAGAGAAACAGATGGAGACCAAAAAGAGATAGAGGGATGGAGGTGGTGGAGCAACGGAAAGAGTGGAGGAGAGAAATGCGATCTGGAAATAGCATGAAAAGAGTGACCGGGTTGAGAGAGAGAGAAGGAGAGACGAACAGGGAGAGAGAGAGAGAGAGAGAGAGAGAGAGAGAGAGAAAAGGAATGAAGGGACAATTAAACAAAGAAAGGCAAAAAGTGTCGGAGTGAGAATGAAAAACCTGGAAAGAAAAATGAGCCTTAAATGAAAGAATAATATCAACATGGAGAGATGAAAAGAGCAAACGAGTGATGAAACAAAGAGAAACAGGTCAGAGAGAGAGAGAGAGAAGGACAGAGACAGAGAGAGATAGAGAGAGAGAGAGATAAAGAGAGAGGGGGGGTGTCTGTAAACCTGCACTTGTCCTCCTTTCCTGTGTTACTCTTACTGCTGGGGGAAAAAAAAAGTGTCGCTAAAATGAGCAAAGTGAGGCGCAGGAATAAATTAGGACAACACACACACACACACACACACACACACACACACACACACACATCTCACTGCACTGAGGTGAAATCTCTCTCCCATGAGGACACAGCATTTCCCTCTCCGTCTGTCTGAACGCTGCAGTCTCACATCCAGGAGCGCAGCGGCGTCTGATCTCTGTCTGATTCATAAAGTGCTAAACTCACACATATGTTCCAGCGTCTCCATCACAGTGCGCTTATTTTCTTTCCTTCTTCCTCGCACACACTCGCTCTAACGCCAGTGTGTTACTAGTGATGGTCAGGGGTGTGCATACTTTTAATCACAGTGCATCATATGTATGCAAATGACATTAATGTTCATCTCCAGTAACAATGAGATAATTTTAAAGAAGAAGAAAATAAAAAAATGACAAAAAGAAACATGAAACAAAGAGAAAGAATAAATAAAAAAGAAAGAGGGAAATGAGAAAATTAAATAAAAAAAAAGAAAACAGGAAAGAAAAAAATACAAAAAGTTAAAATGTAAAACAGAGGGCAAAACAAAAAAGAAAGAAAGAAGAAAAAAGTGAGAAAAGAAAGAAAGATCCTATGATAAAACAAAAAAAGAAAAAGAATGAGAAATTATAAAACAAAAAAAAGGGAAAAAAGAAAAGTAAGAAGACAGATTGAATTAAAAGAAAAAAAAAATAAATGAAAGAGGTAAAAGAGATGGATTTGGATTTTATTTAAAAATATTTTAAAACAAAAATAAATATGTTACTTTTATATTATAATAAATGAATGATATAATTTATTTTAATTTCATTATGGCAAAAAGACCTTATAAATTGTGTTTTATAGTTATAATAAAAAGTAAATAAAAAAATAAACCTGGTAGAAAAAATTAATTGTAGAAATAATCAAATAAACAAATATAAATAAAAGAAAAGTTTCAAGTTTGGTGAAAAGATGAAAAAGACTGTTGATAAAGTCAAGAAGTTTTTTTTTTTTTTAATTAATGCATCTGAATCGTATTTCATCAGAATCTATTTCTATTAATCTATATTTTAATCAATAAAACCATATTATTATTGCATTTTATTTATCCAGCTGTAGCAGATATTCTGTAAATATATATTCACCTTTATCTCTAGTTTCTCTTTTATTAAGATCAAACACCATCATCTACAAAACAAAAAAAAATCCTCAAAATCTCATCTTTCTTTCTCTCAGACTCAGATGAGGGGGCGTGGCCTGGCATTTAAAGGGCGGAGTCTGAAGAGAGCGGTTCCAGTTTAAAGGTAAAATGTCTCTGTTGTGAGAGACTGCAGCTGCTCACATCTGTACAGAGAGAACCTGAAGAGAGGGGAAAAAACAGGCTGTTGGATATACGGAGACAGTTGCCATGCCAACAGAAACATATGCCACACACACACACACACACACACACACACACACACACACACTTGGCAGGTTGCTGTGATGCTGAGAGTTATTTATTTGTCTCGCGTGTGAATAAATTGCTCTAAACAGGACGCCCGCCTCCACCTCGTCTCTCGGAATGAACCTCCACGCTGATGGCTGTAATTAGCCGTAGAGCCTCCGTCCTGAATCAGATCGTGTGTTGACGCCGCCGCGGCTCACATGCACGCAGATAATGAGACGTGGGAGGACGAATAGAGTCCCGCAGGTTTATCAGTCTGTCGCACGACGCCGCAGAATTTATTACAATCGATCACTGATGAGATTAATCATCATGTTCTTATTTGTTTTTTTTTGTAATCTGACTACCAGTGATGACATCACACACAGTACTTGTGTGTTATTATTGAATTAAAATAAATTTTCACAACATGACGTATCTGTCCAGAAATAAACACGTAATAAATATATATAATATATATAAATATATAAATATGTAAGTTTGTTGCATGTCATGTGACTGGGGCTGATCATAGATAGGTTCAAAGTGGCGAGTACTTATATGACTAATAATGAAGAGCGACACGCGGCGAGCGTCTAACCCTCAGGAGTAAATAACACTGAACTCGATTCCATTCCGCTGAAAAACAAACGGTGTCACGAGCGGGTCCGACGGTGTTCTTCTCTCTCGGCTCGGCCCGTATCGCCGGAGAAACGTTTAAACGTCAGCGGTTAGTGCTTATGAATAACGACATGATGGATGGAGCCGAACCGACAGCCTGTGGTGATGAACGGAATGAGGAAATCATATTTGAGGAATAAACCAAATGGTGTTATGAAGGCACTCTTCAGGCGAGAAAAAAAAAAGAAAGGAAAAAAAAAAAGAAAAAGCCCACACACACACACACACACACGAGAGGAAACACAGCTGCAGGAGAGAGCAGGCGGAGCACACCTCTGCACACGGCAATTACACGCAAGCAAAATGAAATAAAACGTGTCAGAAGGGACGTTAACGAGTGTCACGCACCTCTACAGGACGAACGTTCGACATCACAGCGCAGTTCGGTAACCTACAGCACGGTTAAGAGCCTTTTCAGAAATATTCATGTTTTTAATTTTCCCAAATATCCATACACCATGATTCAGATTCGATTGAATAAGATCCATTTACATTAGATACGATTCAGATCCATTAGCATACGATACGATTTAGAGCTGTTTTTTAAAAAAACTGGTTCAGATGCGTTCCCATGAAATATGATTCAGATCTGTTTTTTCCATACAATACGATTCATTGGGATGTGAGATGATTCCGAGCCACTTCATTATAGTACGATTCGGATCCGTTACCATACGATATGATTCAGAGCCTTTTATTAAAAAACTGATTCAGACGCGTTCACATACACTAAGATTCAGATCTGCTTCCAAAAGAGATGATTCGGAGCTGCTTCCTTAAAATACGATTCAGATTTGTTTACATAAGATACGGTTCACATCCTTTCTTATAGAATAATCCGGAACCATTCCAATACAAAAGGAGTTCAGATCAATTCCCACATGAGATGATTCAAAGCTGCTTCCTTAAAAGTCTGATTTGGATCAATTTCCGTAAAAAACGGTTCACATCCATTCCATCATAATACGATTCGGGTCTGTTCCCATAACAATACGATTAAATCCATTTCCAGATGGAATGAGACGATTCAGAGTTATTTCCTTATAAAGGTTCTGCTCTCTCTCTCTCTCTCTCTCATCACAATTTGAGTGGTTCTGATGCGATATAATCCAAATCCATTTCAAAACAATCAGGTGGATGCTTCCTGACGTGCCCTACAGATCTGATATGATTCAGCTTCATGATTTAGATCTGTGTGATCTGTAGAAGACTGATGTGAAATGCATCGTTTATTCTAACTTTGTACTTAAATGAGTTACAGTTTAAAACTGGCTGCATAGACAGAGACAGAGAGAGAGAGAGAGAGAGAGAGAGAGAATGATGAACAGAGAGACGGGAACCACACACACACACACACACACACACACACACACACACACACACACACACACAGAGAGAGAGAGAGAGAGAGAGACAGTGAGACAGGCAGACAGAGTTTATTTACTGTAGTAATTTAAAATCGTGACCGTGGGAGGAAGGAGATTATATTAACACACACTTCTTTATGTGAGGTCAGTGTTCGAGCGAACCTTCAGCCAATCGATAAAGCTCTTTAAAGGGCCGTCCTTTTAACCTCCCCGCCTCCTCCCTCCTTCTTCATCTTCTTCTTCTCCTCGACACAGCCTTAGTGCAGAGCGGAAAACAGCTGTGACATTACAGAGAAATGCCAAAGAGAAGATCTGTGAGACGGAGACGGGGGGCAGAGAGAGGCTGAACAAGACGCAGTGTGTGTGTGTGTGTGTGTGT
>JAAGKR010007221.1:15000-18577 GCA_011419295.1 Clarias macrocephalus | reverse complement strand
CTCTCTCTCTCTCTCTCTCTCATCACAATTTGAGTGGTTCTGATGCGATATAATCCAAATCCATTTCAAAACAATCAGGTGGATGCTTCCTGACGTGCCCTACAGATCTGATATGATTCAGCTTCATGATTTAGATCTGTGTGATCTGTAGAAGACTGATGTGAAATGCATCGTTTATTCTAACTTTGTACTTAAATGAGTTACAGTTTAAAACTGGCTGCATAGACAGAGACAGAGAGAGAGAGAGAGAGAGAGAGACAGTGAGACAGGCAGACAGAGTTTATTTACTGTAGTAATTTAAAATCGTGACCGTGGGAGGAAGGAGATTATATTAACACACACTTCTTTATGTGAGGTCAGTGTTCGAGCGAACCTTCAGCCAATCGATAAAGCTCTTTAAAGGGCCGTCCTTTTAACCTCCCCGCCTCCTCCCTCCTTCTTCATCTTCTTCTTCTCCTCGACACAGCCTTAGTGCAGAGCGGAAAACAGCTGTGACATTACAGAGAAATGCCAAAGAGAAGATCTGTGAGACGGAGACGGGGGGCAGAGAGAGGCTGAACAAGACGCAGTGTGTGTGTGTGTGTGTGTGTGTTAAAAAGAGAGAGAGAGAGAGAGAGAAGTACACCAGTACGTGTTGCACCCTGCTCAAAGACATTTTACATCTATTAAAACGATTTAAATCTATTTTAGTCTGAAATCGCAGACATTATATAACAATTATATAAGAAATAAATAACAGAGAGAGAGAGAGAAAATCAGTAAACAGCTAAAAGCTCGTTAATGTTTAACATCATCTTATAAATGAAAGTACTCGTCCCTTGAAACCAATTAAACCTTAAAAAATAAAAATAAATAAAATTATGAGTCTGAGTAAAAATGATCCGCACTCATTTATTCATATTATCGCTTCTGTTGGTCTTAACAGCGTTTTTATCAGCACCACCATCTCTCTGCTGTGCAGGTGTGTATGTGTGTGTGTGTGTGTGTGTGTGTGTGTGTGTTACATTAGTTCATCTGGAACTGCAGTGCGAGCAAATCTGGGTGCACTGCATTGTGATGTGAACTAAAGAAGAGCAGGAGAGAGTAAACACGAGCGTTTGGAAACCAAATCTGCAAACAATATCTGGACCTTCGACACTGAGGAAGGTGAAAGTGTCTTAAAGTGAATCGTTACTGGTGACGAGACACGAATTCATCACTCCGGAACAGAGACATCCTCAATCACCGGCCGAGAAAAAGCTCAAAACGTCGACCATCAGCCGAAAAATACATCAGGCTTACAGGTTTCTGGGATTCTCGAGGGCCAGAAGTATTGGAACATCATCATTAGGAAAAAGGTTCAACAATCAGCAGTGCGCGTTACAGTGAGACATTTATTCAAGAGCTGAAGACTAAACTCAGGGTTAAACACAGAGGACTGATATCCGAGGCACATAGAAGCGTTCGTGGGGATGCGCGCGCACGCGTGTGTGTGTGTGTGTGTGTGTGTGTGTGTGTGTGTGTGTGTGTGTGAGATAGATGTCAGGAAATGATGACACACACAATAATTCCCAACATGCTCTCATTGCGGATTCAGAGCGAGCCTGAGAGACGCAGACAAAACAATTCACCCTTTATTTTTAAAATCTCTGCTCCATCTTCAAGCCCTCTCGTGTCGGCTCGGCAATGTCATTGTACCTTTTCAGCCGGAGGCTGTGTATCCACGAGAGGGTTCTAACACTCTGTGATGGGTGTGTGTGTGTGTGTGTGTGTGTGTGTGTGTGTGTGTGTGTGTGTGTGTGTATAGAAGGGATTTTCCTCTGCTGTGAGATGTGTGCTGTTGATGAAGAAGTGACCTTGAGGAAAAAGAGCCTCTATTCTCTTTCACTGTGTGAGATGTAAACAACACACACACACACACACACACACACACACACACACACACACACACACACACACACACACACACACACACACAGAGAATGTTAAATCCCCATTGGACAGGCTGTGTGCACTGCCGGAAATCATTTACTTTATCAGCTGTATACAAAACAATAACAATAATGAATAGGACATGGAGATGTATAAATGTAAAATCCTTGTTATAGTTCAACATGATTTCGCTCTTAAAATAAAAACATATTTCCACGACTCCGTGTTTAACGCATCAAATCGAACAAAATCTAAAGTCCCACTTGATTCACAGAGCGGTTCTGATTCCTCAATCAGACCTTTACAATAAACAAAAACACGGGTTCTGATGATTAGGGCAGATTAATATTTATTTTTAAACACTCGGAAACGCCCCACTAGTATCATCTGGACGTGTTTATCCCGTTCCCGTGTTCGAACGCTGCTTACGTACTTATTCAGAGCATGAAAACTCTGCGATGTTGAAGCAGGCAGCAAGGCTCCATCGTACACTGTGTGTGAGGGAAAGGAAACTGCTAGGAGCGAAAGAAGAAGAAGAAGAAGAAGAAGAAGAAGAAGAGTGCATCGAATTCAGGGCAGAGGAACAGCAAAAGCCTGCAAACGCAGCCTAAATAAGCCGATCCGATGCGCCACGTGGCTTCGAGTCGAGAGAGAGTGTGACGCAAAATATGACAGAGAGAGAAAAAAAAAAAAACATATAAATGATAATAAAATACAGATGCTATTCTGGAGGGGAAAAATATAATCTTGTAAAAGCATTACAGCAAGAACGTGTGTGCGGGAGGAGAGGATTACGCCGAGTCCTCGTACGGCTCGGCCCATTTCTCACGCGGAAAAAGTAACAGGGAGTGTATCGCTGTAACGAGATTATACACACACACACACACACACACACACACACACACACACACACACACACACACACACACACACACACACACACGAGAGAGAGAGAGAGTACATGTTGTACAGGTCTTTTCCATACAAACACACATGCCTACTTTCCCTCTGCTCCTGATGGTATCGGTCATGTGAGCACTCTGAGGTGGGAAGTCATGTACAGTTCGTCCCCAACTTACAAACATCTGAGTTACAAATTTCCGCAGATACAATAGAAACGCGGCTCTACTACCGGGTCAATCGCAGAAGTATCTCATGTGTATTATACAGAAAATAGACAGTGCAGTGCACCAGAAACCAATGTTTTACAATTATAGACAATATATACAGCGTGTAAATGAATGTATAATTTACACACTGTGTCTAAAGTCCAGTATATTGTGTGTGTGTGTGTGTGTGTGTGTGTGTGTGTGTGTGTGTGTGTGTGTGTGAGAGAGAAATGAGTGGCTGCACTGGTTTCATTGAGTCAGTCTGGGACCACGATGTCTGTCCTGTAAATCTGTCCTGAATAATCCTAACTTTGGAAAATCCTCAACAAGACAGAGTTCACAGTCCAATCCAGTGGGACACAGCTCCGAGACTAAATGGAGTCCGGGATTCCCCTCGCGATTAAAAGATGCAGAGACGACACTGTTACATTTCTCCATGGGATTCATTTCCTGAGACGCGGTTACAGTTTTTGGCCACGTGGATTATTATGCTTTAGATTGTATGGTCGTGTCAAAGGTGTACAGGATTCACTTTATTGGACTTAAGAAGTTACGAA
>JAAGKR010007221.1:0-10000 GCA_011419295.1 Clarias macrocephalus | reverse complement strand
CAGCTTGAATAGGCAGATCATTTACTGACGGGTTCATTCACGCCCTGCGCTGTACACAAACACGCTCATCAAGCGACGAGGCTCTGGCAAAAGAAAACACAAGGGAACGTTTATGCCACATGTGGCGAAATTTCAGCTCGAGAGCTGTGTTTAGGAGCTGCGTTTGAATAACCGCTTTATCGTAGGTCAGGATCGCGATCAGGCAGTGAAAAGTCGTGAAAAGTCATAAAAAGACACAAAGTTGTGTGTGTGTGTGTGTGTGTGTGTGTGTGTGTGGATTGAATGAGGTAAAGCTGCTAGCTTAATAGGGGGGGTAACGATGTGTCGAGGTTTGCGATGTTCATCTAATGCAGCTGCGCTGTTTGAACACTGAAGGTCCTAATTTGCACAACCCATATAGTTTAAACACACCCTGTTCAGCTGTTACATTAAAACCGTCTGGGTAACACTGGACCGGGACCTCCTTGTGCCTCCAAAACAGCCATGGACTCCACAAGACCTGTGTGTTTGTGTGTGTGATACCTGGCATGAAGGCATTAACGTCAGATCCTGTGTAACGAGATCTCCATGGATCAGAACCAACCCCAGCCATCCACATGATGGAAATAAAAATGTGCCTCTTCACATCAGTCCCCATTTTATTGCTCCGTGGTCCAGTTCTTCGGTTCCTCACATGGAAAGAAGTGTCGGTTTAAGGACGCTCTGCCCCAACGTTACCCAGCCATCAGAATTTTTGCCCATTGTCAAAGTCTCTCCTTATTACTTCCACATTGTTCTGCTTCCAACGCATGACCTTAGCGAGCTGCCTCACACGTCCCACTTCCTGACAGGTGCCACTGTAACGGGATAATCAGTGTAATTCACTTCACAAGGCAGAGGTTTTAATGTTACGGTTTGACCGGTGTACAGAGAGCTCGCCAGGACCTCTGAAACCTCTGGATCATGATGACCGGCACATGCGTTGCATGTTTATACATTATGACACACACTACATGTTTAGATGTTATACGCCTTACAGTTACACAACCGTATCATAGCTTTCAAACTACGCCTGCCTCACAGCATGGTGATCCCCCGGTGCCTGAGAGAGGGCGAGGGCTTTAACACGGATGACTAGATGACTGCTTTGGGGCATCTCCAAAACAGAAGGTCTTGTGGGTTGTTCCCAAAAGTGTTACAAGGAAGGACAACCAGTGAACCGGTGACCGGGTCATGGGCGACCAGGGCTCACTCATGCACATAAGGCGTGAAGGCTAGGCCCATCTGGTCTGATCTCACGGAAGAGCTAGTGGGGCACTTAAGGAAAGGCTGGTTCTGATAGAAAGGTAACATAACATGCAGTTTGTTGCATATGGGCTTGAGTTGCACCTGCAACGTGAACGTGAACATGATGGTCAGGTGTGTGATTATGTGTCGCATGTGTCGCCGTTGAAGAGGATGCACTATGGGAAAAATTGTGAGCGAGCGGAGATGGTGTGACGCTCTGGGAGACGTTCTGCTGGGAAACCTCGGGTCCTGCCATTCATGTGGATGTTACGTAGACACAACTTCAAGGAAGCAGTGGTGCCTGATATCAGTGGCGTCTTTCTGCAGGATAATGCCACACTGCACAGTTTGAGGAACTTGAAATATTGGCTCAACCTCCAAATACTCCAGACCTCAATCCGATCGAGTGTCTGTAGAATGTACTGCAGTAAAAAAAAAAAAAGTCTGATCCATGGAGGCTCCATCTCAGGACTTACATGATCTCCTGCTAAGGCTTGGTGCCAGATACCATACACACCTTCATAGCTCTAGTGGGGTCCAGGCCTCAGTGAGTCACCGCTGTTTTGGTGGCCCGAAGGGGAACTACACCATAACAGTGAGGCGCTTTCAATATTATGTCTGAGCGGTGCAAGACCGCACATTGTTTTATAGTTTCTACATTTTTATGTGTTCGCTCTCTGAGTTGAGTCACAGGTCAGTGAATAAGTCGTGCAAGTCCAGTCCCAAGTCAGCAAATTAGAGACTTTAGTGCGACTCGATCGATCAATCGTGACCCTCTGGTCCACATTTTGGCTGTGTAGCGCAAAAATAAAACTGTGCAGTGTGATTTGAAACGGAGCCAATGTCTCAGCTTAACACGCCTTCAGAGTTCAAGTTCAGGATCATCTAAAGGACATTACTCATCTAAAAAAAAAAAAGATGGTTATCAAAAGAAAAAAGAAGAAATAAATGTAATAAAATGATGGAGAGAAAAGATTTTGAGACCAAGAGCCTCTGTAAACGTGTGCTATACGTCGAATTGTATCAAGTCCCTGTGAGATGAATAACGCTGCAAAGTGTCTCTAAAAATAGCAGAAGATTCTCATTCAAATACGGCGAAATCATCTTCCCAAAAGCGCTCGTTTACAGAGAACCGAACCCCGGATCTGGCACTCTGTAGATAATTACACGGCAAGGCAAAAAATATATTAAAAAATCTGGATGTTTATTTATAAGAAAAAGATAAAAAAAAATAATTCTTCCTATCCTCTTGGTGGCTCTTGTGAATTCTCCACAGCTGCTGGAAACATTTCTGTCCTTTTTTTTTTTTTCTCTTCGCCTTGCTTCTTTTCCACAGGGCTGCCAATCAGAGATGCGTTTCTATGGCAACCGGAGCAGCGGGAACAGCCTCCAGATGGCTCGGGAGCGGCGACGGATGCCAAGCTCGTGCTGAGAGCGAGGGGGCACGTGTGGAGACGAAGCCGAGGCAGGCGACATCGCTGTGAAGGACACTGTGACCTCTCGAGCCGCCGCCGAATCCCTGACCAATGACGCTTTCGCTCCTTCACACATGGTCACTTATTATCACTTTTTTTTTTTTTTTTTTTAATCGACACGCTCAGATTGTGTTAACTCTGAGAGGATTGTAACTCTGAGAGAGAGAAGATTGAGATCGCTTCATTAACGCAGGGCGATTATTACAGTCCGCCTGATGGACGGAGGAGTTTAATGAGAAACGCTTTAAACGACATAAAATCTTGGCTTGGCTCCAGGAGATTATGTGGCGGGGGGTTGTAGGAAAAAAATCTAACGTAATTTAAATACGAATAGAATTAGACGGCTTACAGTTTATATACGTTATCACTTAGCAGAGGCATGGGGTCTAATCCGTGCTGCTAAAGTGCCAGATCAGACCAAATTAAAATCTACACAGTGCCCTCTTTACTTCTGTTCTGAAACAGGAGTCCGTCTATATGATGATAAAATACAGATACTGCCATACAATCTGTCTCGATACACACAGTGTCATGCTGATGCAGGAAAATAAATCAACAATCACAAGGCGGCGTGATCAACACGAGCTACCGCTATGAAACAGATGCTGATTTAGTTTATAAAAGCAGGACCTGAAGTGTTTAATTCATATTATTCCACAGCAAATTACCAACCGCAACACGCCTGCCTTTTTTTTCCAGTTATTTATAGTTAGATTTAACGTTTCAGAGCACCCTGTTCTGCTTTATGTTATAGCAGCTATAAACAGTCATTCCCTCTCTTTTTTGCCCTTTCTTGATGTAAACTTAAAAAATAAAGCTTGCAAAGAAACCATAAAACTTTATCTCCTATCATACATACAGTTATACAAAGGGAAATCTCAGAGAGAGCGATTCTGGGTACATGCGTGACCTAGAAGAGGTGAGTGTACAGATAGGAGGAGCTACGACGAGGGTAAAAGGTCCCTGGCGAGTGTATGGCAAGAACGGGGAATATCCGACAATCTGGTTCCAGAGCTAGTTTGGAACTGGAGGCCAATTTCCAACCTGTTCAACCTGAGGCACTGGCCCCTTAGACTGGAAAAAAAATAATAATACAGTTCCATGGTGGGATTATCACACGCAACTAAAACTCTGCAACCACCATGTTTAAAAAAATAATAATAATATATATATATTTTAATGGACATGATATGCAATGGGCAGCTCAATTGCTTTCTAATAATGATAAAGTTCACTATCTTACTTTTTAGCATTTTTTTTAGCATTGCTAGGATTGCCGCTAAAAGCTCCGCTAACACTGCTAGGAAAATAGAGACTCTCTAAGCCATGGAAGAAGAAGGCCAGTTTTCAGGAGGAACTGGCATCAGACAGGAACTAGCACCTGGTCACTTTGGTGGAAAAAGGGCCAACGAGGAGCGTTTGTCCTGGAGAGATTAGAGAGGCCCGTGAGGATGAGGAGAGCTTGAGGGAGGAAAGTCACAAGCGGTGGCGGAAGCGAACGACCCCGGCATTGCAGAGGGACACAGCAGAGAATTTCTTCATTTTAGAATTTCCCTATGAGTGCCCGGAGTGCACCGTGGGAGAAATGTACAGATTTCTTTTTCTTGTGAATAGTCTATGGAAAGAATTTACCAATGATAAATAATTCCGTAACTGTTTGCGAAGTTCAGCGAGATTGAAGAGAGGATTGGAGAGTTTGAAGAGAGTCCTGCGAGAGTCCAGGTGTACGCCAGTTTTCTCGACAACGCCGCTCTCTACGAGATTTCACATCGGAATCCTGTATGAAAAGGGTCTTAAACTTGTCCGTCTTGAAGATGTCGGAAAACGTAAACGTAACAGCTTTACCTACGGCTGTCACTGGAGACTTCTTTCATAACTGGCAGCTAAACATCTTTACTCTGAGATCCCCTGTGAATGTTCTGTTACTATAGAAACGCTGTACTAGGGTTAGTTGTATTAGGGTTACTATCATATCTCCTCTTATAGAAAATTCATCAACACCTTTTGACAAATCACCATCCAGAATTTGGCAACACGCTGATCTGGGTTTTGTCCGCACGGATCATTAAACACACGCCTTGGCTGATCTGCTCAAGTTAGGGCCAAGTGCCCGGTGTGTACATTTCATTATCGACTAAACCCAACCTCAAACATTACGGTCTGGGATAACAGGTCCTGTTCAGACAGAACTAAAAACCCCGCCCTGACGGCTCGGTCGAGAAACCAGAGAGCGAGGGATTGTTTGCTCGGCCACTGGAGTGAGATTCGCTTATTTGGAAGTGCATTGTTTCAAATCTTTCTCCGGCTTAATTATTAATTACACCGACAGTTCAAACACCACAGCCCAGTGAGCAAATACCACCGCGAGAGAGAGAGAGAGAGAGAGAAAAGGAGGGAGTTACTTGACTCCTCCACCCATCTGCTCAAAAACAACACGCACACTCCATTGGGTTTGGATCAAACAAGTCTTAGAATCTGCTGGCCGGAAAGCAAGGCGGTGAAGACACTCCATCTTGATGACAAGTGACTAAAGCAGGCAACAAAAACAGTCCTGGGGGGAGGGGAGGAGATTTATTTATTCAGTGGCGAAGAAAATGGAAAGCCTTTCCTTTCGCACTCAGGTTGAAAATTGCTGTATATTTCAGTCTGAGAGGCACTTAAGACTCGCCCGGGTCTCAAACCGGCAGGAAAAAGACAAGTGTGTCTCTTTGTCAACTTCTTTAAAAAAAATATATATATATATATATATATATATATATTTTTTTTTTTTTTTCAAACACCTCAGTATTTTAGGACAAGAGCCGACGGTCTGTAACGCATACGCGCAAGCTACTTATTCACCACAGATACAAGAATGACGCCTGAGGAGTTATAACAGGGTGTCTCCGCACCTCAGTGTCCATAGATGGACATGATACTCAAACACTAATCCTGAACAAGAAAACAAGTTACAAGCAACACTGACATTATTTTAAAGTCAAGTTTTTCTAGTGAAGGATGTCGACTCGGTGGCCGTCGACATGAGATGGGGGAGAAACGTGGGAGATGACGTTCATGACATGTCTCCTGGATGTCTTTGCATGGTATCGACCAATAAAAGTGAAGGGATGTCCCCACGCAGATTTTAAATATGACAAAACGGCATAATATCATGTCGGCTTGGGTTTCAGCCCCTTACTGTCCATGCCTGTCTGCTAGCTATCTATCTAAAACATGGGTCCTGTTTGTCCCTCACCGTATAACAGCAGACAGCATCATCATTGACTTTAATGTCATACAGTGAGGTAATAATACAATCAGTGTGAGAATCTCCAGCGGCTTCACCACACACTCCGTTCGCAGGTAACGGGCCCCAGGACCTGCACGTGGGTGGAGCCGCAGTTACCTTCTAGCAGTAACTAATAAAATATCCGGTTCCGCGATGGACTAGTGGCTAGCATGCGGTGCTTCCACTTCCGTGGCTCAGGTTCGATTCCCAGGTTACAGGAGTCCCAGTCCTGGTTAATAACCTGGATGAACTGGGAAGGGTTGCGTCGAGGTGTAAAACCTATGCCATAGCCAATATATGGGAAGATCATTTGTGCCCGTCTAACCTCACCTAAAAATATCCATGAACAAAATGAAAATACATAAATAAATAAATAAATAAATAAATGTGTCACCTCATTCATATTTCATGCAGCATGTTATTAAATTTCTTAGCGCCCCCTATTGACAATGCTTCCTTAATACAACCTTAGCAAACACGTGAGCAGTTTAAAAGAAGAAGCGCACTGCACACATTCGTCCGTACCTGGCTCCTTTCTGGCAAGCCGTTATTAGCGAGCACTCTCTAAGACCTTTACGCTGCTCGTATCAATATTTCTGAGCGACTCATTCGAGGCGGATCGCAGCCACCAGAACGGGTGAACCAATGGAATCATAACTCACCGGCAGTGAAGTCCTTGTTCAGGTTGATGAAAGCGTTAGAGTGGGGAACTCGGATCTGCACGTCTGACCCGAGAGCTCTCTCGCACCTCGGCTTCCTGCAGAACAAAAGGAACGAATCAGCGCCTGACCCATGCGGGAAATCGTTAAGACGCGGAACCGTTAGCAGTGGAATTACTTTTACCTGTCACGCAGGTAGCAGACCTCAGTGGATTTGCCCACCGTTCCGAAAATATCCGGAATCATATCGCCGTTGAAACTGCAGCCGAAGAACACAGACACAGGTTATAGAGTTTACATGTACATATAGTGTGTATCAGTGTATCAGTTCTGTTGTGTGGCAATTCACTACATGCATCTCCACACTGACTGCAAATATAAAACAATTTAAACTTTTTTTTTTATTTATATCATGATGTTTGGATTTGAGGTGGGACAATGTTGCAGTTCCTCTAAAGCCCTACAGGTGGTGCACTCTAACCCAGACACACACAGTCACACATTTGAATCAGGAGATTTATAAAATGGTGATATTTACAGAATCACAATACAGATCAAATCAGCAAAGAGGTATCACGATAATATCGTATCGGAACGTCCCTGGTGATTCCCGTCCCCGATATACATATATATACTGTAGTCAGTACTGAACTTTCTAGAACATACACACTTTAGAGCAAAAGTTAGGACACCCTCAAGACATATTCATAACTGAACCTTAATTAATAAGAAGGATTAATTAATAAGAATAAAAATAAGAACTTAATTAATAAGAAGTATTAATATATTACCAAAAGGACAAAAGTGGTGCAATTGAGCACTAAAATAAAATAAATCAACGATGGAAGGCCTGCTTGATTTGTTCATCATTGTGTGTTTTTGTCACTCACTTCCTCCTTCATTTTTGAAACAAGATACGTACATGATAGATCCGTATGGTAACTGTATGGTTTGGCAGCCAGGAACCATTAGGGGATGCTAACGGGGATGCTAACTTTCGCACACAACTACAAGCGTGCATATGTGTGTGTGTGTGTGTGTGTGTGTGTGTGTGTGTGTGTGTGCACTTACTCCATGACAAGAGGCTGATCATTAAAGGTCCCGTTCAGGTCGACTCGCTCACTCTGATCTGTCAGAGAATTGAGAAGAATTAGTGTGTGCGAGTTTGTTCAATCCATCTATTATTTCTCATCATCCCTTCATCTGTACATTTACATTCTATCACTTCATTATCCACACATCCTCTCTCTCAGTTTATCTACATTTATAAACCTGGATCTCTTTCTTCTTCCTTCCTTCATCCATCCATCCATCCATCCATCCATCTGTCTGTCTGTCATGTCACTCTATCTGTCCCTCCTCCTGTTTATCTGTCCTCTCATCTACCGCTCGTCTAAATCATCATCAGTATGACGTCATCCACACCCGTCTGTCCTCCTCTCCTTCCCATCCCTGCATCTTGCCTCTGCCTCTACTTGCGTGTCACGGAACACTGTGTGTGTGTGTGTGTGTGTGTGTGTGTGTGTGTGTGTGTGTGTGTGTGTGTGATTACTCAGAGTTTGGTTGTTCCCCCAGAAGACAAAGACTTTGGTGTGCTGCAGGTCCGACCCGTGACCCGTGAGGAGAACGTCCATCTGAGAGTCTCCGTCATAATCAGCTGGAACCACACTGCTGATCACACTCACCCCACTGTAACACACACACGCACACACTGCTGATCACACTCACCCCACTGTAACACACACACGCACACACACACTGCTGATCACACTCACCCCACTGTAACACACACTGCTGATCACACTCACCCCACTGTAACACACACACGCACACACTGCTGATCACACTCACCCTACTGTAACACACACACACTGCTGATCACACTCACCCCACTGTAACACACACACGCACACACACACACACACACACACACACTGCTGATCACACTCACCCTACTGTAACACACACACACACACACACTGCTGATCACACTCACCCCACTGTAACACACACACACACACACACTGCTGATCACACTCACCATACTGTAACACACACACACACACACACACACTGCTGATCACACTCACCATACTGTAATACACACACACACACACACACACACACTGCTGATCACACTCACCATACTGTAACACACACACTGCTGATTTCACTCACACCACTGTAACACACACACACACACACACACACACACACACACACACACACACACACTTACCTCGGAAACGCGTCTTTCTTTACACGCACTTTGGGTTTGAAATATGGCGCTTTAACATCAGCCAAGAAAATCAGCAGCTCAGAGTCTGAAACAGACAAACATGCAGGCATTAACACACACACACACACACACACACACACACACACACACACACACACACACTGCACTCTCTCTCTATAGGGTGGAAGCTAATGTTTCTTTACACTTCTACAGGATATACTGTATAAACTATTCACACATGTTCACCCCGTGCGGTTGGAGAGAATAATTTGCCAAGTTTGTTTTAAAAAATTATTATAGCGAATGAAGTAACAGAGATACACAACAATAGCTTTTCTGTTCGTCTACGTGTTTCTATTATAAATATTTTTTTAAAAAAATAATTTTTTGAGTCAATGTGGCGACAAAGGAATCGTGGTTCATAACTGAATGTCTCTCCGTACAGCTGTGAGCCGATATGAACAGTATCGACACCTGGGGATCGTGATGGTACCGGGCGCTGTGGCATCGGCTGCACCCTGGGCTCAGTGCACCTCTATAAACAGGAAGTGATTTGGGACACAGCCGCACCATCATCACCATGACAACACTGTTTACGCGTTTAAACACGCAGTTTAAAGTTATCACATGTCTAAACACCTCCTGTAGATGTGTGTGAATGTTACTGTTCTCGTCTTTTAAAAGGCTGACTCAGGTTAGCATTAGCTCGCAGCTACTCGCCTTCTCTTATGACGAACACATCGGTCTGTTTATCCGAGTTAAAGTCTCCGAAGGCGGCCACCGTGCCTGAATTCTCCGAGCCGAATAAATCCACCGTCACGTCCTGAAGCCCAGACGCGCCATAGTGGAATAAAAGAGCCGACATTAAAGATAATAACGCGGTATAAGACGTAGAGAGCCACATCCTGGTTGGTGTAGTTTAGAGCTGTAAAACTACACGACCTGAAATACGGCAGGAAGTACAACAACAGGTCAGATTCTTTTTTAGCAAAGGATATGATTATATATTTTTTAAATGTTGCAAATTTAAATATTTTTAATATAAAATAAATATATTTGATTTACTTACAAATAATAATAAAATATATACGCG
>JAAGKR010007220.1:20129-38133 GCA_011419295.1 Clarias macrocephalus | reverse complement strand
TATGGATAATTAGATAAGTACATAAAAATACTATAATTTGTACGGTGCTTTTAAAATGGTCATTGTCTCAAAGCAGCTTTACAAAATCTAAAGAAAATTATAAGAAATTAAGATTATATAATTATATATAATTATATACAACTGAAAGGAAATTATATAAGGGAAGCATTGTAAATAAAGTTGTATTTATTCATAAATATTCTAAACAAATATTATAGTATTTATTTTTTATTCAATGACGTATTAGTATATACCAGTTTTGTTTGTCCATTGTGTGTTTTTATGTACTTATCTAATTATCCATATAGCTCATCGTTAGACTACAACGACTAAAAATCGGACAACTCGGTCTCTTTACTTATAAATCTTTATTTCCAACGCTTCCGTTCCAGCTGCTAGAGAAGGAACAGCCAATCAGAAGCCGTGTGTGGAAGTCTGTAATTGGCTGGTTTTGTGGCAGTTTTGTAACACTGGACAAAGTTGAGCGAGCGTATAGGCAGAGTCGAGCGCGCACAGAACATAAATGTTGCACGCGCGTGCAGTCGAGCGCGCGCGGAGAACATGTTGAGCGAGCAGGGAAGACACTGCACGCGCAGAATTGAGCTGTTGAGCGCGCAGTGGAGACACCGCACGCGCATGGAGTGCTTTGTCTGCTCTCAAAATGTCGAACCGCGCGCTTAGAATTGTGGCAGGAATATAACGCCATAGATCTGAAGTCGAGATTTACATTAAACTGTCTTCTTATCCATCCATCTGAAAAAATGAGTCCCAGTGTTTGGATTCATGATAGATGTCGAGAAATTTAACTCCTGCTCATGTGGACGGTCATGAGATTTGAGATACATAACTAGATGCAAACAAACGTACCTGGATCAAGAGGAAGACAGGACCCGTCTTTTTCACAGACTTTAGCTACACTGTATATGGTCTCCATAGAGGCCAACAAGTCATTGTACTGTGAAAAAGAGAGAGAGGAGAATGCATGAGATCACACAAAAAGAAATTCAGCCCTCATTCTAACCTCCGAACGCCCATGTCCATTTTCATCATTCCTCATGATGGACTTTTCAGTCCTACCTCAGACTAAAACTCAGCGCAAAGTTTCTTTTAGTTAGAATAAATAGCCTTTATGCAGACCATCACTTTTTAATAGATTAATCGGTCCTTTAAAAAAGCTCAGGCCCGTAAAACAGAACAAACAGTAGCTCCTGGAAACCAGCATACTGAAACAGAAAACAAGCAGGTCATCTGCATATATGAGATAGTCCACATTTGTTAAAGTTCAGCCTTTATTCATTACATATAAATTACTGGACAGTGAAATTCTTTATTCTTCACACATCCCTGCTTTGTTCGTAGACTGGGGGCAGACTGCAGCCATTAGTATAGCGTCCCTGGAGCAGACTGGGTTAAGGGCCTTGCTCAGGGGCCGAACAGAAACAACCTGGGTGAGCTGCGGCTCAAACCACCGACCTTCTGATCAGTAACTCATAGCTTTAACACAGTGAGCGTCCACTACCAAAACAGGAACGATACACCTTTGCCCCATTTTACCAGCATTGTGGGGTCAGCATACCAGTAAGCCAATGTTGGGGTACTCCCATTTCAACCATTTTACAAAACAGCTTTTTATGATTAACATGAATGAAAGCTTTAAAAGCATCACTGAAACACAAGAAAACTGTTCATCTTTGATGATGTTCTGACCACTGCAGATCAGGAACATACCACAAGAGATGCAGTTTTGGACTTGCTTTGACCCAGTTGTTTAGCCATCACAGCTTGGCCCTTATCACTCAAGTCGCTCAAATTCTTTAGTTTACCCATTTTTCTAGTTTCCAACATATCAACCTCTGGGGCAAAATGTTCACTTGCTGCCTTATATATCCCACTGGCTTGCAGCTGCATTTGCAACATGAGAATCAATGCTGTTGACTTCACCTGTCAGTGGTCATAATGTTATCAGTGGAGTTAATGAATTCAGTAAATTTGTCAAGCCGAATATTTTCCAGGACTTTAGATACTATACTATCAAAAGTCCCGGTTTGACCTGAACATCCTTTGCAGCAATATAGCATCAGATAAAAAGATCAAAATCTAATCAAAATCACTATGGGCCTGTAGTTATCTAAGCTGCAAAGTTTGCCAGCTTTATCTTTATTGACTCGTACTAATAAAACGGACAACATGTAGTCCGTTGATAATATGTGAGTCATGAAGCCAATAAAACAGATAAGCGAGAAGAGGAGCAATCCTCAGGCTGGCATGTTTAATATGTTTCAGCAGGAATATGAGGCAATTCACTTGCTTTTTTATCTGACAGCTTTTTAATAGCTCGATTCATTTCATGTCAAATGAATCGTAATTGAGTCATCACTATCTATTCTGCCTGCTTTAAAGGCTTACCTGTTACTACTGAGGAACAGTGAATTATAATGCTGTCGCCATAATTCAGCGATAGTGTCAGGACCAGAAATGCCTTCCACAGCTGATGTGATGGTAATGTTCTACTTTTGTCCTACTTTTGTTTAAACTGTAAAATGTTTAAAATAAAACAAAATGTAATTCTTTAGACATTACGTTAATTTTTTTTTTTTTTTGCTTATGTACTGTATGGAAGTTTGTGAGAAATGTTATAATACACATTTTTGTCATGTCCCTACCACACATACAGTAATGTACAAAAGTCTTGAGCCAACCCTCATTTCTTAATATTAAATTAAATTTCATTTCATTTAATTATGTATATTAAATGAAACAAATAGGAAAATTGCCGAAGTATACAATTTAAAAATTTGTTGGTTATTACCTCAACAGCAACCCCATTTCCCCTCCCGTCTGTTCCAACCACTCAGCATTCAGCAGCACCTGTATATCAACTGCTAGGCGTATCATCATCTGTCATCATCTGCACCATTTCTTGCTCAACTTAGATCATTTTTATGCTTCATGAATGATTCATGTGTCACTGTGTGTCTTAATAAACACAAACATTCCTCACAAACTGGTCACGTACAGGGACTGGACTGGAAATGGGAGCTAAAATCTTTCCAAAAAATGAGAGCCAAAAAAAGTCCTTAAGTTCTTAGGACAACATAAAAAAAAATAAAATACAAGAAAATCTGGCTGTTTGGAAGCAAAATACAAAGACCTAATGAGTGGCACAAGACTTTTGCACAGTGCATTATAGGTTATAGGTTCATTCCAAGCCTTTAGGATGTCTGTACATATATACCTCTCTCAGTTCTGCATCAGGGAGTGCAGCCCTCTCCAAATCACTGAGTTTTTTTAGGATCCTTTTCACTGACGCGTCCTGGAAATCAGTAGTGTCATACTTGCGTGCCTCCAGTCCGTAGGTCTTTGTGTGGTTGGCCATGTCAAGGTTTTTCTGCAGCTGTTTAGAATAAAAGATATCTGTGTGTAAAAATATGATCTTGATTCTAATGCACTGTATTCCAAAAGGAAACTCAAGCCGTACCATGATCTGCTTGTTTGCTTCATTGATGTCAGTGTTGTAAGCCCACGACGCCTCAGTGTAAGCGTTCCAGACGTCCTCTGCTGTGGAGTTGTAATCAGTCAGGAAGTCTTTCGCCTGTGCCTCATCGGTTATTTTCTCAGCTGGGAATGAGAAACATGGCATAATGTGATCCTAAATTACATTCAAGTGGCAACATTTAAGGGTTATGTTGTCTACGTTAATAAAAAAAAGGTTGGTCAAGTACAGAATATATATGGCCATAACACAGTATTGGTGTTATGTCAAGCTGCGAACTTTGCCTGTTTTGGAGAGATCATTTTATATTTGCCCAAAATGGTCATTTTTCAGCGTTATACTGTCAAGCTTCAAACTATAATACTTTAGAATGCAAATTATTTAAAATTGATGAGATAAAATTGGTGCAAGCTTCTAGAACCATATGACCTTATGCTTAAATTAAAGCATTTCAGTTTTTGGGGAAAGCATAAAAATGGAAGAAAAAAAAAAGGTCTGTACTGTCCGTAACCATATTGACATTCGTTTTTCAATATCTCAATTTTACATTATAGAATAATACACTTTTTCATGTCTTTTTATGTAAAATCTACAGTAAATTGGCCTAGTTTCATCTTAAAAACAATTAAGATCATAGAAAGATTTATAAATTTTAAAAAGGTTACGGACACTACATAAAAGGGCATTACATTGTACTTAGCAGTTGTGTTTTTTTTTTTGTTTGTTTGTTTGTTTGTTTTAATCTGGTAACAATATACTGTATGTATGCTTATTTACAAAAAAAAAATGGATTGGGAGATAAGAAGCATTAGAAGACACTTTTTAACACCAATACCATGTTTTGACTGATTTTGTACTTTTATTACCCTTAATGGTACATTAGGTAAAATGTGTGGGGATGTTTTGCAGTTGGCAGTAGATATTTAAACGCTTCCCACCCATGTTCATGAAGCTCACTTCCAGGATCTACATTGGCTCATAGACTAAAGCTTCTATGTAGTGACTGACAGGAAGTGTATCCAAATGCATAATCAGTTTTCCTCTGCAACTTTACACACTTTTGCTATAGCCACAGCTTATCACACTATTTAAAAAAATATATATATTCATAAAATAGACTATAGCGCCTTGAATTGGTTACAAGCAGCCCAGGAAATGTACAGTATGTCACTATGTACTTTTGTTGAAATTTCTACAACGGTTTTTCTGTCTGGGCAAAGTTTCCATGCCCCACATGCCAGAGGATAAGAAGTACCCAGATGCCCAACTGAAAGCCGTGTCTTATCTCAGACAGCGATTCTGCTGTTTCTTTTAGTTTGATGATGTAATTAAAACCAGCACTGACTTATTGCACAAAACATTCACTTATCTTTAAATTACAATAATAAACAGATGTAAACTATATGGAACAATAAATAATATCAGTGTTACCACTGAAACAGGCAAAATCACAATAAATAAAACACAAAAAGCTTTACCTTCCAACACACTTTGAGTGCAGTTCTACATACAAAAGATACTAAGAGTGGAGTGATATGCTGTATTGCATTGTTAAATAAAACACTCTCAGTTCGATTCAATATATCCATCTATCCATCTATCTATGAACCTCTGCAGTTCAACTAGGGACTGTGGAGGCCAATAGTGACCATTGTATTTATTCGCATTTTCATGGGAATTATTACAGGACCTTCGGTCAACATTCACATTCTACTATACATGCAAGTTGGGAAAACCAATTATCCTAATCTGCATGTCTTTGGACTGTGGGAGGAAACCGGAGTACCCAGAGGAAACCCACTAATCACAAGGAAAACATGCAAACTCCACGCACACAGACCCCTGACAGGAATCGAACCCAGACCCTGGAGGTGCAAGGTAACAGTGCTAACCACTAAACCACCATGTACCACCGGTATACCGGTACATAAACTGCATAAAAAGTAGGCTATGTGTCATGAAATACCATTTATACAGTATACCATGACACACTGCGTCGTTTGTTAAAACAGCTTTCTCTTTAACACAGGCCTCTCCCAAGCACACCATGTTTGTGAGTTTATATGCTACCATAGGCTACTACTATGTGGATAAAAACATAAAAATAACACACTCTCTGCTGCATTAAGTAGGCCAAGCCTGGCTGATTCAATCCAGGTTAAAGAAATCAGCATGACGATTGGGAAATCCATAACTGCAGATATGAGACGACCGGGTTTGGAGGAGGAAGCAGGATTTACAAACAAAGTCAAGCCACAACGTTTACCTGCATGACATCAGACACACCTGTGAACCACAACAGGGCTGCCAGGTTTGTAGTTTTTACCCCATATTGGAAGAGGTTGAAAACAAGATTACGGGTGGGGGAAAAAATTGGAGGTGATAAGGAAGAAGATGATGACGTTTCCAATGGGAGGAATGTAGGAATGTATCTATATTTTCAAATTTCTTATCATTTTATGGTAATTTGAGATGTTTTTGTGCATATTGTAAAACTTAGCTGGGGCTGAATGAAGAAAGTCACTGAAGGAAAGTAATAAGAAATAGAAAGTGAATTATCTAGAAAACGTTTATAAACCTACCTAATTTCTTCATGTAAATAATTATGTGTATATTAAAGATATGATATGCTGAAGTATAATGATATTACTGCGTCTGTTTTAGGTGCTTTTACATATTCCAAGTTTTAACCGGAAGATTATAATATTATTTGCAGTATTGAAAATTGTATTGTATTGTTGTATTGAATTTCAGTTTTGTGTATTGTAAAACATCTAATAGTTGCACTCAGATCTTACCGATGTCTTCTGGGTAACCTTCAGGAACAGGAGGCATCCAATCAAAGTCAGGCCAGCCGAGTATTTCACCCGACTGCTTGTTCTGTTCCTCTAACCAGGTGGTGATGGGCTGAAAGTATTCCATTAGGGCACTGGCGTCCATTTTGTTTGTGCCCAAAGTCTCCTGCAACACGTCCATCCAGGTCTTTGACGAACCGAACTGCATGATTTTCCTAAAAAAAACAACTGTTCGCTCAAAAAATAGATGCTCACAGAACGTTCTAATGCAAGACATCTTGTACTTCTTGCTGCCTTTGGTCCTCCAACTAAAAAAAATCCTTAATTTCTGATGTAACAAATACTTTACTTTAGTGTAAAAAGTATAATAATAATAATAATAATAATAATCATGTTGCTCATTCCTGAGATACACTATATGGACAAAAGTATTTGACCAAACCTGCCATGATATTGTATCCAAGTACATAGGCTGTCCACAAGATTTTAGAGTGTTTCTGTAGGAAATTGTGCCTATTCATTCTGTGCAGCATTTATGAGGTCAGGCATTAAGATTGCCTTTCACTGGAGATAAGGGGCCTGGATTCAATAATTAACAGGCTTGGCCAAATACTTTTGTACCTACTGTGTTATCAGGCATTCTCGATTGGTACGTACTCTAAAACAGCCCCGGCTTTGGTGGACCGATAGATGTCACACTTATGCAGTGGTCCGGTGTGTCCAGCTTCCTGGCAAAGCTTCTGGTGAAACTGGAACTGCAGGATGTAGCTCACAAAGTACCTAAAATGCACCAAGTAAGAGTGTATTGTGAGCTGGCTGACTATCCTGTAACAGCAATGATGAACAGATTGGCTCTGCTTTGAGACGCATTTAACCAAAAAGGTTTGGTTTTATATTGCACGGCAGTCAGACGTTACAGTTGGTGAATTTCAAATTTAGGAATTTCACCCTCTCAGGCAGGAAAAAAAAAATGCTCTTGAGAGCTGCCTGTGGGAGGTTTTTACCTTTGGAACCCTGTGATTTATTCAGAAAGCAAGTCAATACACATTGAAACCACTATTATGCACGATGTGGTAAGTACCCTGAGTGCCTACATACTAATAACAGCATTTAGAGCACCAAGGTTGCAGAAACCCTCATGCTGAAAATGTACTGTAGTAATATAAGCCGTTATTTCGCATGTGCCTGGTTATTAGGGAAGCTGGTTCGTGTATTGGTTCATGTGGAGCAGTAAGGGGAGGGAGGTCTGTTTTGAGTTTACTCACTTCCCTCGGTGCCGAGCATAGATTTGAGGCTGATAGTAGTGAGGTAATTAAATGAATAGGAATAATAAATAGAACAAATAGCTTTTTTATGGGACATTACTCTGCCGTTCATGCAAGGCGGATCTAAGGTGCTAGTAGGCTAACTAGCTAAAAGGCAGTGTGGAGAACAAAAATCTGGTTTCTAAATCTTCATTTCAGTAGTCTATCATCTCACCTGATATATGGAGTGTTTCCTGGAATATGATATTTTGCCCCAGGATCAAAATTCTCCTCTGTTCGTCTCACTGGTGGACAGATACCTTGGTATTTTGTTCTGCAAAGTCAAGAAATAAGATTTATCATCACATTTTTATCAATAGTTGCTATACCACATCGTATAAAGTGGCTGTTTTTTGCAGATCCCTACAACACACCTGAGGTACCACCAGTCTGAATTGTAGCGTTCAGGTGGTGTCCGTCCACTGAACACTCCCCAGCGCCACTGATCAATCAGGTATCCAAAAGGAAGGAAGGCAATCTTCTCCAATGCCATCTTTAACAGGTAATTTACATCGGTTTCTGATAACACCAAAGCAGTCACTGGTTAAATCATTCCTTTTAGACAAATGATCGACTAAGTTTCAATGATTATTTATTTATTTTAAGTCCTTATAATTACCAGGGTCATCGGTTAGTGTGTCAAGGAGGCCAATAGTGTTCAGGTGTTTGGGTGTGGATACCGAAAGAGACAGCACGTCTCCAATGGCCTCATGAAAGCCAGGGTTGGCTCCTCTCCTGAAGCTGACTGGCTTGTCTTTGTATTGCAGGTAATACTCTACATGACCCATCTCATGGTGCACGGTAAAGAGCTGCTCCATAGTCACTGTGGTACACTGCTTAATCCTGTCATGGATAAAGGTAGCACCACATTATTATCCTAGAATTGCTTAATCAAACATTTGTAGTTCCTGTCAGAATAATGTTTTTTTTTTCATGTGAATTTCAGCGCATAAATCATCGCACTGGTCACCTAAAGTCTTCCCGGTTATAAAAGTCCCACGCAGAGGCATGGCAGACCACCTCTCGGCCATCAGTGGGCTTCTCGAGCATAGACTTTTCCCAGAACTTGGGAGGCATCTCTTTCAGCCCAAGAGAGGTGAAGAATTCTTCAGCTACCCGAAACATATGGGTGGCATTGTATCCCTGTGAAAATGAGATTCATTTGTCATCGTCTTTTATTTGTTCCCCAGTAATCTGAATGCTTTTTGGGTATACCATCCCTTCCCGAGGAGTTTGGCTCTTGTCACAATCATTGGCTCATTTGAATCTAATCTATCTATTCGATCCTGGATTAAAGGATCGGTGTCCCCTGGAAGATTAGATTGGATTATTAACTTACTTTAGCAACCATGGTGTTAGTCACATCCACATTAGGCTTATTAGGAAAAGGGATCATCAAGTCATAGATGTTGTTCCAGCTTTGTGCCCACATGTTTCCTATAGAAAAAAATATATACAAGTGATTTCAGGATTTTCCTTTCAGTATGGAGCAAGCCGTAGTGCATTGTAGGAACTGACCAAGCAGATGAGCAGGAATGGGGCCTTTCAGATTGATGTACTTGGGGCCATAGAAGTTATACAGCTTGCGACGGACAAACGCATGCAGGTTCTGGTAGAGGGGCTGCAGCTGCAAGAACAGTTGTTCCAGGTCCCGCTCGAAGGTTGAAGACTCGTACCAGGAACGCCAATAAGCACCGGTGTCCTCAAAACCTGGAGAGGACACAAACATCTCGTCTCATCCTGGTTCTTCTAACATTCTTTTATACTGTACTTCATGCTCTCACTGAATATAACATAACATGCTCACCATCCGCAATGGAAGCTTTGTTGCTGAGTGCGACAAATTGAGGGTAAAGGGGTATGAGTGGTCCTCCAGAGTTGTTGTGCCAACCTTCCCAGGCATAAAGTAGCTGCTTGTAGCTCCGGGATGTGGCCAAGATCTTTGTCAACTCTGGAAGTAAACATAAAGAATGTGTGAGTGGAAGCTGAAATACAAGTTCAAGTTAGTTACTAGACTTTTATTCATTAATTCTTTCACAACAAGGTCTACAATTTCTCCTACAAGCTAAAGGCATAATCCCAAAGGGATATTTCCAGATAACCAATATGGGATGGATGAAATGTGATTGCTTAAAGAAAGCAAACATTGACTTACCAGGCTCTAAAGACCAACATTCTGTTGGTTTGGGACACACCTTTGACGTGGAATAGATGTTGTCCATCTGACTCTGAATGACATTGTACTAAAAAAACAAATTCATAGTGTTCATAAACTGCTAGATTGATATACCTTATACAGATCGATATATCGATCTGTATAAGGTATATCAATATATACATATATATATATATATATATATATATATATATATATATATATATATATATATATATATATATATATCCAGTTTGGTGAATATACACAGCATACAGACTAACCTTCTCTCGTTCTGCGTCCGGGAGGTTGGCGGGCCCCAGGACATTGATCTTTTTGATAAGGGCCTTCAGGTTTGGATCAGTAAAACTGTCCATGAGTGCATCATTAAATAATTGCTTCGCCAGCTTTCCCCATGCTTCGGTGAAACTTTGCTTCTCCAGATTTGCAGAGATCTGTTGAAAACATCGTGCAAAATGACTATAATTACTATAATAGCTGTCTGTTTAGCTTTCTGGTGTGTTGTGAGCTGTGAGTCCATTTTTAATCCTGTGCTTGTGCTTGATTTGAATTCGTCCGACCATGCATTAGATTCGCTGCACATTTGTGTAAATTTAGAACTGAATTCTATTTCTCAGTGTAGTTCACCATAACAAAGCAAACCAGACACAATATTTACATTCTTGCACTGGACGAGTAAACAGTCTGACGTCTCTCATATCACATGAGCTAAATAGAAATAAATTGTAAATGAATTAGAGCCAAGATAATTAGCCAAGATACATTTTTTTTTTAATGGACGAATCCCTGTGCCAAAAATAGTCTTATTCCTAAGAGTCTATGGTCAAAGATAAAGCTTCATAGTATTGCACTTCTGCTTCTCTCACACTAAGTACACAAAAACGCTAAGCAAAAGTAACATAGCTGAATAGTTCAGAACTTGGCAGCACGGTAGCTTCATGGTCAGCGCTGTCGCCTTGCACCTCCAGGGTTGGGGTTCAATTCCCGGCTTGGGTGTATTGTGTGCATGTTCTCCACGTGCTTGGTGGGTTTGCTCTGGGTACTCAGGTTTCCTCCCACAGTCCATGCCAGTCCCAAATTGCCCATAGTGCATGAATGAGCACGTGAGTTTGTGTGCCCTATGATGGATTTACCATCCTGTCCAGGGCGGACCCCTCGTCAAGCACTAAGTTTCCTGGGGTAGGTTCAAGGCCCCTCGTGACCCTATATACAGGATAAAGTAGTATAGATGATGAGTGAATGAGTTCAGAACTTGATTGCATGCATCCAAACCGTGTGGCACTGAGAACCCACAGTTCCTTCCTTTGTTATTTTAATAGAGAAGGAAGCTTCCATCCTCGACAAGGCAAGACTTTAGATCGTTAAAGACTACACTTCAACCCATGCTTGTGTTATCTCAGTTCTCTTCACCACTCATTAACAAGAGGAAAGTAAATGACAGTCCATAAACATTAACTTTGGCCTCACGTTGTCTTGTTCTGGAGATCACATTTCCACATTCACGCCCAGGTTCTTCAGCAGGACTGTCAGAAGTTAACACCATGTATTTTCTTTGACAGAAACGTTTGAGAATGATGAGCATGTGCATATTATCCTATTTTTATCTCATGACCTTGACCACCCTGGTATGCATTAAAACAAAACTTCTCAAAACAACCAGTAAAGGAAAAGAAATGAGTTCATCCTTTTTCACTAATAAAGTTTAATCCATGTTGTATACTTTATTTTTAGCATGAAAGAAATACGTCATTTTCACATTTACTTTTTTACTCCTTTCGCCACAAATGATCTCAATGTTAGACCAGTGCAGTAGTTTTATCCGTTTTGTACTGATAGCTGATACCTGTTGGTCCGTTATGTGATATTCAGCTTGTGCCATTTTCACTCGGTTTCAACACTTTAAAGGGTGGTAAAGTTTTTAAAAGCCTAATTAAAAATCATCTTGATTGAGACCAGCAGGCACTGCTCTTTGATCTAACCCACTGGTTCACCCTGCTCACTTACACGGATGAAATTATAGGCAGCCTGAACAGAATATTTTTTTTGTCTGTGTACATTCACAGGGGTGAGCAGTTTCTGATCCGCTCCTGCTGAATGCAAGTCATAAACGATATTCAACTCAGTAGCAAAATACATTTAAAAACCGTGCAAAAAGACACCTTATTCATTCTGCTTTGTAGGTTTCCTCCGGCTACACCGGTTTCCGCCATCGCGGTGTCAGTAGTGTACGATTGGGTGCATGTTTGTGTGCCTGTGCCTTGCAGTTGGTTGGCACCCCGTCCAGATTGACCCCCTTTTGTGCCCTAAGCATAGGCTCCAGGGCCCTGGTGACCCTACACAGGATAAGCGATAAGGAAAATAACCGTTTGATAACATGAGTTACTTGTTTCAAATTGCACCACCTGCTGCATTACACACATGAGTGCTATTTACTAGGTGGGTTAATTTATATGGTATATATTGGTGGCTTAGCAGTAGTGCCAAGTGGAAGGACTGGATTCAGTTCCCACCCAATGCCCAAACCCAGTGCCGGTTTCAAGCCTGGATGGAATGGGAGGGTCGGGTCAGGAAGGGTAGCTGGTGTAAAACCTGTGCCAAGTTGTGTGCAGATCGGAAGGATGATCAGGAATACAAAGGTACGTTGAAGGAATGGCAAAATTGAGCATATGAAAATCCTGTGCAGTACTCATTATGTTATGTTTCATGGTACGTCAGGTTTTTAGACAATTAAAACATGTGACTAGGCAGCACTCTGGACCCTGTACTAACCTGAAGGGTTAGTTTATGTATCTATGATTTGTCTAATCAGGGCTACCACTGATCAGATTTTGTGACTATGTCGATTGCTGCGGTATGTAGGCGCTGGGGTTTGTTCCTTCTTCATGGCTGTGTTTGTTCAGTACAGATTCAGTCCCACACCTCAGCCCAGGACAGAGGCGCTTTGATCGCCTCATTTGATCTGTCCAGAACAATAGACATCACACCAGGCGAGCTCCAGGTTAGGCTCAGCGCACCGCATGCTCCTAGTCGGTTTGGCTCTTTAAACTACAGCTTTCGGGTGTGTCCTGTTGAGGTCTAAGATGACGGTCTGAGGTCAGAGCGCGGTCACACCTGTTGGGTGTAACGGGGTTGGGCCGCTGCCCGCGTGCCCAGCTGACAGTGTTAAGCAGTGTTGGGACAGCTGTGTGGAAAGTGAGAGATTTTGCGAGGAGATGCCTGGTGTGTGTGTGTGTGTGTGTGTGTGTGTGTGTGTGTGTGTGTGTGTGTGTGTGTGTGTGTGTGTGTGTGTGTGTGTGTGTGTGTGTGTGTGTGTGTGTGTGTGTGTGTGTGCTTTTTTAGTAGAGTAGGAATGCTGAGCCTCAGCATCAGTGTCTTGATGATTTTTGCTGCGCTCTATAAATCTCTATAGCTCACGTTCAGTCTTACACGTTCAGTTTCATATATCGTGTAGGTGATATCTCGAAGCGGCCGCTTTACAAATACGCGAATGATCGACATTTTTATTCCACCGTACTGTACACTGATTATGGCATTGCGAAATCTCATGATCATTTTGTTTATTAAAATAAATAAATGACGACCTGCAGCTGACATTTAGCTCGCTCTAAATTTCCAGGTTCTGGTTAAGTTAATCGTAGGCCCTTTGAAAGTGTTATGATAAAAATAACACAAGGAACCATAGACGTGCGTCATTTTATGGCCAGCAATTACATCAGAACGGTTTTAGAAAACAGACTGGAACCTTACCATGTGGAGGGCTATGGCTATAGAGGTGGCAAGAGTTTCACAAAAGCAGCAGTCATCAGCAGTCTGTATCTCATAATATAAGGTTTAAGGACTTGGGCAGCGTTTTTAAACCCAGACACATGTGACATACATCACTTAAAGATTATAACAGCCACCACAATGACAGAACATCTGACATGCATCATGACTCATACCTCTTGCTGGGAATTCTCGGCTGTCAGGTTGGTTTTATACTCCCAGCTTGCCTCTGTGCTGTAGGAGAACACTTCCTCAGCAGTCGAGTTGTAAGCATCCACAAACTGAAGTGCCCCAGCCTCTGTGGACTCGTACGTCCCAGGCTGCCACTCAAGTCTCAGGGCCACCCCGGCCCCGACTACGGACAGCAGCAGCACCGCCCAGTGCATCGTGGGTTCGGTGGAGTGGGAAAAAGTGACCGGAAACTCCAAGGAAGAGTGCAAGATAAGCTTAGAATAAATAGTTCTGATGCAGAAGTGTGTCTAGGTGCCCACACCTCTGGATGGTCCTTTCCAGTGGTTCTCCTTTTTTATGTCTCGCTCTCTCTCTCCCTCTCTATGTCTTCCTCTTCCCCCCTTCCCCCTGCCTATCTGTCCGTTATTCAGGCTTGGAATGCTTGCAACCGGCTGCTTTTAAGGTCCGTTTAACCCAGCCCACAGTCCTCCCCACACAAGCTGATGCGAAAAGGGTTCAATCCCTCCTTTCACGCCCCCTCCTTGCTCTCCCTTCTGTCTTTTTCTCCATCTCTCTCAAATGCCCACCTTCCTACAGTACCTACTATCAAAGCTCCTCTCTCTCTCTTTCTCTCTCTCTCTCTCTCTCTCTCTCTCTCTCTCTCTCTCTCTCTCTTTCCCTCCCTGCCTACCTGTCTGCCCCTTTCTGTCCGTACTGGTTAGAAAGCGATAATGGGAGCTTGCAAAGCTTCTGAGCCTAAAAGCCCTCAGCGCTGCAGCTGCTCTAGCTGATAATGGTGTCACAGGCAGAAGATGAGCTGTGCTTTCTGTGCTCTCACTCTTCAATCACAGCACTCAGGAGCTGTCAAACGCCTCATTCTCTCGCAGCTTAAAGTGGAAGAGGGGAGAGTATGGATGAGGGGGTTGTTGTTTTTTTTTAAGAGGGAAAAAAAAAAGCAATGTGAAAGCAATAAGGATGAGAGCTAGGAGGGCGCAGTGCGATTTCCAGGGGCAATTTTCTCCCTTAATGGCATTTGGACAGAGAGAGATTTAAACAGCTTTTTACGCGCGTTAGGACTCCAGTGATCTATCTCTTACAAACACAGAGTGCCTCCTTTATTATTTTATTTTTTTTGCACACTTGTTGGCAAGAAATAGATGAGAAAGAGCAACTAAATTATTCATGGTGAAGGTTCCAGTGAACTAAAACAGGCGGTAACAATCCAAAGGTCTTTCTCGTGACACATTTACTGTATAATCCGTGCCCTCACCCGAAGGTGCTGTGTGTAGTGTTAAAAACAATGACATTATTGTCTCTTAGACCCTTGTAAAATGATATGAAGTAGACTACATTTGGTCAAGTCTTTCTGCTATGCTTAGGATCATTTGTTGTGAATCATTCTCTCCACTCATCAAGAGGCAAAAAAAAAAAAAAAAGGCTGATTCAGTTCACAGCTACGCTTTTTCAATCTGTAATTGCAAAAGCATATGAAGCACAACATCTTCTTACTGTCACTTACAGAAAGTAACAGGCTGGCGTGAGCTCGCGGGCAAAAGAGCAAAATCAATTACAGCGCAGAATGAACCACGACAATGGAAACGAGCTTCCTTGTATTGGTCCAAATTCGCATTGTGATGACAGAAATTTCAATTCTTGCAACACCAGTAGTCTGAAGGCAATTTCTTCCCAGCGCTCAGTCATGTTATCGAGGAAAAAATAGTGTTACACAATCATGGCAGGTGTGCCAAAACCAAAAACCCCTGATCCCTGAACACCACTCACAACCGGAGCCATCTTAATGTGGGAGTTTTTGGAGCTCAGTCCATATGCTGTGTATAGGGAATTTCCAGTTGACTAGATCCGTGAGAAATCTGTCTCAATCATCAAGGAAATTATGTTATCCCTGCAGGTTTTCTTTGGACACAGAGGGGCAGTGTCAAAGCCAAGTCCAAGTTCATTTACTGAGCTAAAAGAGCTGCGCTCCATGGGGCAAGCCTAAGCCTTTACATTCTGTCAAACAGATTAAAATCATAATTAACAACATGATCTGCATGAGGAAGTCCGGTTTGCGAATATGCATTGCAAAGCCTTGTGTCTATGCCAGGAAAGACAGACAGGCAGCTTATACACCAATCAGAAGAAAAAAAAAAGCAATGCCATACAGTACTCATCTGATTATCTTCACGTAATTAGAGAAAATGTGGATATGTTTTGTTAGGATATGTTTTTTAGGATATGTTTCTGAAATACTCAGCTCTTCAGGCACCACCTAACCATGCCAAGACACTGGATATTTGGAGATAGCCATATACAGTAATAATACCGACATCAAGTAATAAAAAGTTATTATTCCAACTATTAGTCCACTTACTTTTTCCACTACCGTTCTTGAATGGTTGAATGAGTGGTCAAAACTCTTGACTTGAAAGAAGATCTGGTCACATTTTATGAGAAATTAATGCGGAAAACCATGAAATTCCAAAAGGTTCACATACTTTTTTCTGCCACTATATATACTGTACAGTATATTTTTTAATTTCTAGCTATTAAAATGTTCAGTTATTACATTTTTTGGTGTAATAAAATGAAAATCATTAAGCAGGTTTAGTATTAGGCAAATAAAACCTCAGACGAATACCAATACCAATAACTTTATTCACCTTGTCTCTAAAAAACAATAACAACAAAACATATGGGCAATGCTAAGTACCCCAGGATTCAGGCAGCAATAACTTGAAGTAATTGTTTTCTTAAATACTTTATCAGCCCCTAACATCATAATGGAGGAATTTTTTTAAGTTCTTTACAGCATTGCTTCAGTTTATTGAGTTTTTTGGGCATTCACTTGTGCACAGCTCTCTTAAGGTTCCACATTATGTTTTTACACAAAAGACATTTTTTATTAAAAGACAGATGTGAACATGATTGTAAGTCGACATATGATATTGAATTTTTGGTTTGCATTACAAACACTAATCATCTTAGAATGTATTCAAGCTACCAAGCCTTGAGATGTGATGTGACAGTACACATATAGGTCATAACACATTATATACAGCATTCCATAGAAGAATATTTGCATGGCTGTAAAGAATATTTCATATTACATGTTACATAACAGACCAGTTTTCAGATGGAAACAAAAAAAGAACTAACAAAAGCTCCTGGGTTTTGCATGAAAATAGAAAGGAGCAAGTTTTATAAAGTTACTAGAAGAACTCTGGCTTACCATCCCCCCCCCAACACACACACACACACACACACACACACACACACACACTGCTCAGGCAAAAAAAAAAAAACCTCCGAAATATTCTTAATAAGGTTAAGATCTGGACTCCTATCCAGTAAAATTATGTCTCATGCACCATGAACCACCGTGATCTTCATCTTGGAATATACCCGTGCAATCAGGGAAGAAAAAAATAAATAATTGATGGAAAAACCTGGTCATCTGTACATTAAGGTAGTCAGCTGACTTCATTTCTTTTGGGCACATAGACCTAACCAACTGAAGCACCCCCAGATCATAACACTGCACCCACAGGCTTGTACGGTAGGCACTAGGCATTACTGGTGTATCACCTCATCTTTCTCTCTTCTTACCCTGATGCGCACATCACTCTGGAACAGGGTAAATCTCAACTCATCATGACATGACCTTTCTCCAATGCTTTACAGTCCTTTCCTTATGCACCATAGCAAATTGAATCCCTTTTTCCAAAAAGTCTTATTGATGTGTTTTCTCAATTCTGCACAGCTGTTTAGTCTCAATCCCTTGAATTCTCTTTGCCTTGTGTGTGGATGCTCTCACTTTCATTATTAAACATAGTGATCTGCCCTCACACTCATTCAGGAGGTTATTCTGACCACATTTCTTCCTCGAAGATGTTGGTCCACCCAGTTCCTTGTTCTTTTAATAAAGTGTTTTTTAGTTCTTAACCCAATTTGAGCAGTTTCAGCAATCTCCTTAGTTGTTTTCTTTGCTTGGTGCAGGCTATTAATTTGGCACTTGTGGATCAGACTAACATATCTTTTGACATGTTTTTTTTATTTTTTTTTTAGGAAATGTAAAGGCTATCAGTTAGGGTTAAATAACTTGTTGCACAGTGGCGGCCGGTGCAAAAATTTGGGGGGGGGAGGGGGGGGGGCTTTTAATACTCGCCTGTAAATAGCCATTAATCAGGTGATTAAGCATCATTACTACTAGTATAAAATAAAGTCCTGACTCACATTGCATCCAGTCAGCAGCTCCGCTTGCCATAAGAAGTGCTGGAAAAGACTCGTTGAGAATGGTCCA
>JAAGKR010007220.1:0-14605 GCA_011419295.1 Clarias macrocephalus | reverse complement strand
ACTCTGTGTGGCATTGACCTGCTCTCTGATCTGAGCTGCTGTTAACCTGCGATTTCTCAGGCTGGTGACTCGGATGAACTTATCCTCCGCAGCAGAGGTGACTCTCGGTCTTCCTTTCCTGGGCCGATCCGCATGTGAGCCAGTTTCTTTGTAGCGCTTGATGGTTTTTGTGACTGCACTTGGGGACACTTTCAAAGTTTTCCCAATTCGGATTTTCATTTCTTAAAATAATGATGGCCACTCGTTTTTTCTTCACTTCTTGCCATATACAAATTCAAACTCCTTGAATGAGAAGGTGTGTCCAAACTTTTGGTCTGTACTGTATATATAAAACCAGCATCAGAAAGCATTTAAAGCAGCTTTGTGCAACCTAATGATATTGTGATATATTTGTGATATATTTTTGCCCTACAGCATATTCTTTGTGATCGCATCTTCTGTTTCATTTCATTTCCCACAACACCATGAAGGACTTTTGTGTCATACTGTAACAGCACCTGATTAGTTAGGGTCGGTAAACACATCTAAAGCAAACAAAAGCCTAGCAATCTAATTTATAACTCAGTTTATTTATATTTATACTAATGATGAACAAGGAAGTTGTTCATTTACAGAACGTTTCAAAGCTACATTGAAAAGCAAGACCTGTGAAGCACTGTAACAGATCAACAAAGGTAGAAACAGAGGTTTCACTCCATAATAATGAGAATATGATAATGGTCGCATGCTTTTGTTAATATGATGCAACTTGCTATTGTTGACATGCATTGTAAGCATCAAAAGGAAACTCATTTCAATGTACAAGGGGTGTTCAAGTCAAACCGGGACTTCTGGTGAGTACTTCATTCTACAGGAACTTAGCTGGGAGTTTCTGCCACATCTCCGTACAGTTTCGACTTAGCTCCCAGCCATTTCCACTTGCTTGTTCCATTTAAGGAGTTCCTGAGAGGCCAGGGTTTCAGACATAAAGCAGGCAGTCCGATCCTGGCTCTAGAGAAAAAAAAAAGTTTTTGCACTGAGAAAACTTTTTATCTTGATGGTATCCAAGCACTAGTGAAACACTGGCATAAGTGCATTAGTATAGCAGGGGGTTATATAGAGAATCCAAGGGAGTTTTTTACTCTCATAACTGTGTTTTGTTATTCTGTACAATCAAAAGTCCCATTTTGACTTGAACACCCCTTGTGCTTTCACCTATTTTAGGACGACCAACATGTTGATACCAAAGAAAAACATGTTTGTGCTTATAAAGCCTGAACGATTATCTAAAAAAAGGTTGTGACGGACAATATACTGCACAAGTATGTGATGTTTGGATTTCATCCGAGAAAGATTTTCAAAGAACCGCTGTTATCTGCTTAATGGCGTGAGCCTCGGCAGGCAATTACCTTAAGCTGAGATGAAATCGTTTATTGATCAATATCCTCACGCAGCGAGAACTGTGTGCATTTGCGAGCAACGTGTCTCCAGAGCTAAACATTCAGCGCCTGAAGACACAGCCTATAGCGACGAGCTGACTCAATTAGTCTATTGCATCAAAGAGAACATTATACAGTAACATCTTTATGTGTTTACACGCGCAAAAGTGCACATTTCCTGGATGTTTCCTTTGTTTTCCTAGCTAGAAAAAGATAACACTTCCTGTTATTTTCAACTCATTAGGAACAACAACACAGCCCTGACCTATTCGGTGCCCACGGTGGTGAGGTGATTTAATATTTATTCTGGCTAGCATCCTCCTTGTAGCACAGAATGACATTTTAAAGATGCACTTTAAATATATGTTAGTGCAGATACAAGAGGATGAGAGAAGGTACAAGCAGAAACACGGGTCAGGGCTGATAGTGTGTTCCACCCATCCCTTTTGAACAACACTGGGTAATAAAGTAATACAGTAGTACTGGGTACTATTACTGTACATTTGAAACTTTATATTGGTTTACCAGATCCTGTGAAAATATAAATACTATCTTCTGACGAATAGAGAAATGTGTAGCTCTTCATTTAGCTGAATCATACAGTCGTATCACACAGTTGATTTTGTATCCTACGGAGTGCTATTAATTAAGAGTGCCAACATATTTCCAGAATGAAAACAGCATCACCGTGAGATCAAGAAAAGGTGAAGCAGTCTATAGACTATCATGAAAGATATATATTCAAATTTTAGAAGTAAAGCAAAGAAAACAACTAAGGAGATTTGAAATTGCTGGAACTGAAATTGTTAGAACCCTTTATGAAAACCTGGACGCATAGTGCTGAACCGTTCACTTTGTGTGAAATAAAAAATGTGGTCAGATTAAAACAAATCATAAACTGAGATGATGTAATGTAAATGCTTGATGAAGTTGCATGAAAAAAATCATCAGTGTGTTTAATAGAGAAAGTAAGAGGATTTCCATACATGCACAGTGTGATAAGAACTCATAAGAATGGGACAAAACAACTGTGTGGCTGTAAGAAAAACACGTGCTAGTAAGAGTCATCATCAGTTTGCTATTGAGATTGGACTTTGGGCCAATGGGAAAAGGTCATGTGGTCCACATTTACACCAGGCGGTGCAGGTCCAGGGGACAGCGCATTATTAAAGACATTCACCACCCTGATCATAATCTGTTTCAGTGGCTGGCATCTAGTAAGAGACTCCTGTCAGTCAGGGCACGAACTAAAAGACTGAACAGTAGCTTTTTCCACCTGGCTATAAGGGCAACAAATACTCAACCCCACCAATGACTGACTAATTCAGTACATAGTCACTTTTACAGTACACAGTCACTTTATCTTTATCTAATATCATTGCACTGGTTTCACTTTTTGTACAACAAAATTCGCTATAATTTTATATTTATACCATATTGTATATAATTTATTTCATTTTCTCCTTAGTCTATTTTTATTTTGTACATACATACATAAATACATACTTTTTTTTTTTGCATTGCATTTCACTACTGTTGTACTTGTACAGCCATGTATGCGACAAATTAAATTCTTGAATCTTGAATCTTGAGTCCAGATTGAGCCTATTCCAGAGAGAATGGTATTGAATAAAATCTTAGCATCTGCAAGTTTCTTTTTTTTATCCAGGAAGTGTATTAGTGATAGGAAGTTTGAATCATTTTAGTGACTCGGTTCTTTGAACAAATCTTTTTTTGAGTCATTTAAGTTCATTTCGTTCTTTTGTTCAGAAATAAAATTAAATGTTACATTTTTAATAAACAGACCCCCAACATGTCTACATATACAAATTTTGTCTATAGGACCAGTAATGAAAATATTACAATGTAGCTAAGGACTTGTTATGATAAACAGAAAGAGCAGCTCACCTCACATATCTTCTGGTCTAAGTCGTTCTGCCTTTTGAATTTATTGCACTTCATAGCGTCTATGGGAGTCACATGACAAAAGAACGAACAACTCGGGACTAGAAGACTCATTGAAAGGAACAGCTTAATTCTGTTTCCTGTGTACTGCACTGCATATCATCTATGGGAGTCACATGACAAAAGAACGAACTACTCGAACCAAAGACTCAAAGTAACTACTCATTTCTGTTTGCTGTACATAACCTACGGAGGTTTTGCGATGCTTTGCGCATGCGCGCCCAGTAGAAAATGAATGAATCACTCTCCGAGTTCTTCTGAGTCACGCTAAGGATTCGTTCACAAAGAACGAATCGTTCAGGAACGACCCATCAGTACAGTGTATTATTAACTATTCCATCCCATCCATCTAGTCCAACTAGGGACTGTTATGTTATTACCTATTACATAACATAATTAACTATTTTAAAACATTCATTGTTCTATCCATTTCCCTCCTAGTACAATTGATAAATTAGCACACTAATTAATCCTGTATATCCTTATCCATTACAGTAAAATGTTTGCTTTAACAATTGTGACCCTTTTTCTTGCTGATTTGTGTTTTTTTTTTTAGAAAAAGAAAATGTCTGCTGCAGAGCATGGAGGAAGGGACTGGATTGCTAATTATGTTTACTTTTCTCAAGCGGATAGACCCCATTAAGGACAGTGGCATGGGTGAGGGAGTTGGAAAATCTGTTCCAAATCATGACAGGCTATTGTTTTCTTTACAGGTCAGGTGTAGTAAAGGAGGCACGGGATTGCAGCTCAGCAGAACAGCTTGGCTAGGTTTGCCTCCAGGCATCATGAGTTGCAGACTCAGTATTTAGTTGCACCAAACGAGTTATTGGATCAGTCCCAGATCCATTGTGCACACTGTGGGAACTCCTAAAATATGAAGTAATCTAAAAAGGAGCGAACATATGGGCTATCGCTGGGAGGTTCCTTAGTGCTCTGGCATGAAGTCAGAAAATGTTGCTCAGTTACATATTACCCTCAGGTCATTTTAAACATGAACATAAATCATTTGTAAAAAATTACCAGACCATAAAGTACCATAAAACACATTTGAAAAAAATTTATATTTTAGGTTTCTTCATTTGATTTTTTTTATGTAACTTGGAAAATAACTATACTATACTACTATATTTAAAAAGAGGAAGAAAAATCATAAAAAAAATTTTTTTTTTCACTTCCACTGGAGGCACAGATGTGTATGGCCTCACACGCAGAGGGTTCAAGTCCTATCTCCGGTCTGTGTGGATTAATTCTCCTTGTGCTTGGTGGGTTTCCTCCAGGTCCTTTGGTTTCCTCCCACAGTCCAAAGACATGCAGATTACATCAGAATGAGTGAGAGTATGTGAGTGTATGGTTATTTCCGCATTTCCTGTACAGGGTTGCAGGAGGAATGTTGGCGGGGTACACCCTGGACACGGTGCCGGTCTACCAAATGCCAGTGCAGCACTGTAAACTAGCACACGGGTTACTTTTTTATTATTAGTAGTAGTAGTAGTAGTAGTATTAGTATTATTCTCATTATTATTTTTTTTTCTCCCTAATTTAGTCGTGTTCAATTCCCACACTTCACTAGGGGGCTCCCACATTAAGGCTACTACTACCACTCAGTCAGGAGGGCCGATGACTATCACGTGTTTCCTCCGAACCACATGACGCCAGTCGACCGCATCGTTTCAAACTGCTCACTCACTCACAGTTGGGGGCGGCATAACACACTCGAAGGGCAGCGCTATCCGCTCCTTCTCCAGAAAGGGCCTGAGAGTGTGCAGGTTTTCATTATAACCAAGTAAAAGCCACACCTGCTAGTTCACTGAAAGCCAAAAACAACCCATTAAACAGGTGGAATCAGGTTGGAATGAAATCTTGCGCCCATAAAGGCCTTTGTTTTGTTTGTGACAGATGAATAGTTGATCTGATGATCACGTTGCCATCATTCGGTCCAAATAGTACGCCTTTGTACTGGATGTAAAAATAGACGGCCTAGCAAATTTACCCACCTTGAAATTTGCAAGATCATCAATAAACAGGTTATACGACTTTGGGGAGAAAGTTTAGATAAAACCAGAAAATGACTCATGGGATGGTTACCACCAAAGCATCCACTTCTCCCACTCATTTTGTTAAAATTATCAATGGCAAAGAAAAAAGCAGTTCTTAGAAAATTCTCTATTCCTCATGGGCTCATACGAGACTCTAACACAAGGATGAGATCCCACCTGGCTCCTGGGAGGTCATAGCAAATGAAGCCCCTATCTTCAGCGAGCTTGTGACAGGTCTATGAATCCTCAGATGTGATCCAAATAATGTGACGCACACCATTCATGAGCAATTTCTACCAACTGCCTACAAGGCAGCATCCTGAACACTGAGCAAATGGAGAATTGGATGTAAATGACAATTCTGAAGTAAGAGACAGGCTGAATAGAATCTTAGTTCTGAAATATGGGAATACATTTCTAAGAAATAATTAATTTCTTGAGAAACATAATGGGTATCTGATATTGACTAAGCCCCTCTGATGCAGGCCAGAGTATATTGAGGGCTTGGACAAGGCAGAACTTATCCTATGCAGGAGCTAAACTAATGAGTTGTGCTGTAGCAAATTAAAGTGGCCAATTCTAGTTTCTTAAAACCTGTCTTTCTGATGATTTACATTACATTTGATTTACATTAAACCAGATTGGCAAGAGCTGCCCCATGTCCTGTATTCATTCAGGTCTCTCACAGTGCTGTAGGTTTGTGTAATACCTAACAACTTTACTGTAAATTCTTTAAACTATGGTGTAAGTCCTTACCCAAATACCGTCAGTAGGTATATTTGTAGTATTGTACTACTGTACAGTATGTTTTAGAAAACATCTGGAGAAAAGGTTTTGCGATAGAAGCGTTAATGGCAGATGCAGCCTAAGTCAATCTGCTTGTAATTTATCATGTTGGCAAAGGCATCCAACAGAGCCTAAGCATAGTATAGCACAGCATCCAAAGCCTCCTCTAATGCTCTCCATGAAATCTTTGCACTTTGGCACAGTGAACTCGTTTGTTAACAGAAGAGTACAGTGCCATGTGTTGTTGAAATTTGTTTCCAGATGGTGCTGAATCTGGAGTAGAACATTGCGATTCAATTGTTGGTTCACTGTCAGCATGTTAATACCTCCCAGATGCAGCCACAGCTATCATAAATCAAGTTATGAGTTTCAAGGGGGATTCTGTTGAAGGCCACAAGCTTCTAGTGCTTCCAACTTCTTTTCTGAGATCAATGATTTCAGCTGAAGTCATGTCTGACTATACGTTGTGGAGAGACTTGGATAGCTTTTTCGATCTCTGTTTATCAAACGGTAATTAAAAGCCTATTAGAATCTGACAGCCAGGTGCAGCATGTTGATATCTGAGTCTCTAGTCAGGGGACATCTAGTTAACTTCCCTAGGATGGATGGTACATCGCTAGGATGGCAGCAGACACATAGTATCTTTGTCCATAGTTTTGTAGGGTTTTAGATTGCATTTAAAACCCTACAAGTACTGCGTAAATCCGTTATCCAGAGCTGAAACCTAGGCGGCTGCCAATCAGGGAAAATTCCAATCAAGTGAATGCCAATCAAGAGAAATGCTCTGATATACTGTCACTGTGAAACTAAAGACCTGTTAATCTTTAAACCACAGAGGATATGAAAACTGGAAAAGGACCTACAGAGAGAGGAAAACCAGTCTGGAAGAGAAAATCCTGAACAGTTAGCAAAAAGAAACTGGTCCAACCTCAGAGTGGTGTATTGCCAGTTTTAGCAAGCTAGCCATAAGCAGTGCCTTAATAGGCTAGCAACTCTTGCTAGTCAGCTTGACAGTGTGGAATATGGTAGAATTGAGCAGAGGCACTGGTGTTAAGAATTAAAAGTTTGACTAACATGCTGTAAGCTCAACAGCAGGCATTATAGCAAGGTAGAAATTCTTAGTATTAGCCATGCTTAGCCCTGCTAGTCAGGAAACTGAGTATGCATATTAGCTGAGTTTGGAAAGTGTATGGTGAGCAGGGGTGTCATAAGATGGAGAATGACAGTAAGGATGATTCCAGTGACCCCTTAAAAGTGCTTAGGCATTTAAAAAGGCTTGGTTTTGTGGAAGGTTGGAGGCCAAGATAATGTAGACATTCAAGGTGCCCAGAATATCTAATGGTGCCCAGATGGTGAATAAAGACCACCCAACCAACCAGGTGTCACATATTTGCAGAAGAAAAGGGAAATGATGTCTGGTGTTTATGTGAAACACGCAGCCCTTAAAACATTTAACTATGATACTGTATGTACTACAGTTTACTATTGTATGTACTATAATATACCATAGTATTTCCACAGACATTACTTCTGTAGGTAACATAGGACTTTATAGAGTACCAGCGTAGGTACTGTGGCACTTCATTACTGATATCTAATATGGCATGTGTGTACACACTGTACCATATTAGATATGTTAATACAGTACATACTATTATTAGGGTATAGTACTGGTAATATCATATAAGATATATGTTGAAGTTTGAAACCCACTGTGGAACCTAATAAGTACCATGGTATTTACCAACTATAGCAGGTAAAACGTCACTGCAGATGTTACTACTGTATATAAGCATTACCACTATCTTACATAAAAATGTATGTATTTTTTGACAGGATCTTGGTATGCATTCCATAGTACATGGTAGAGAACCATTTACCATAGTGTGGTACATGTACTATATCAGCAAATAAGTACCACAGTAATCATATATACATGTCATAAATACAATGGTACTGTTTACCATGGAATTTAGCTGACTATGTGTATATAAATGAGGGTGTTAATGAGTATTTATGAGGCAAATATAGAACGCAGGACAGAGGATAAGGAAGAAAATGTATGATCAGTCTACAATCCCAGGAATTTGGACATGATTTTCTTTTTTTGGACTGTTTGATTCTTTAGCCTTAATTTACATTTAATTTTCCCTTTTGTAAAATTTTGTAATAGGATGTGAACTTTCCCATGTCTCTATGTCCATAAAACAACTCCCTCGTTGCGCTTCCTGATTTTTTCCCCGTGGATAACTGAAACCTGATTTCGTACACTTCCTTCAGACAAATATCCATCCAAACAGCTTGTGTCCGCTGGAACTCTTTTGTTTAAGTGGGAAATGTTGATGAATTTCCTATCGTCTGTCTCCGGGTCTCTCTATGTTAATAACTTGTTCTTTTGATGTATGGGATGTACGTGACTCAGGGCACCTAGCCACAAGCTTAAATATGCTCTCTCTGTGGATAATAAACAGAGATTTCACACACGCATGTATGTTTGTTAATCTCTAAAGGTTCAAAGGTCCAGCCGGTTAGTTGTTCCAAAGTGGTGGATACATCAAGCAATAATTCTTCTTCTTTTAAGTCATCTTAAAACCTGACACTGTCTTACTATCTTAAGACACTTGTGAGCTGTATTATTTATTAAACAGTATTTATTACATTAACTAGCCTGTTTAGCAAGACTCAGCAGGTCTGTCTGCCTTGTGGCCTTGGCATATCAGAGCACGCCGCAGGATTGTGTAAAGAAAGATAAGATTTCATTCATTTAGATTAAAAGATGATAGACTGAGCTTGAGCTTTTCTATCCAAAATCAGACCAAATGAAAGAGTTACCATAATGAATTCTATTAAAGGAGAACTATTATGCAAAATTCATTCACCTTTGATTTCATTTTGATTTTAAGCGAAATCCATTAATTTCTAGACATTCACATGGGTCTTCCATGTGCGTGTACCAATTTACACCTTCTGTGACCTCATATGAGACGTGATCCTCTCGCAGCTTGTGACTCAGCCATGTTGTTCTCTGGAGAGGCGTGGCTCAGGAGGAGCTCATTTACATATATACTTAAAAGGTTCATTTGGAAAAAGAGTGAAAGTATTACCTAGACATTATCAGACACACTTGGGGACCATTTGAGACCTAACTTAATGGCAAAAAATAAATCAAATAGTTTAAAAATAGTAAAATACGTGACCTTTAAAGCAAATGCAGAGATTGTACCAGACAAAAGTGTTTGAACAATTTCACATGACAGTGTTTTTTTTTTTTTTTTTTTTGGTTTGCTATTCTCCAGCAGTTACTAAATGCTACTACATCAAAATATATATGTGTCAGTTTATTAAAAACTTTATTGCACTGGGTGGGTTTATCTGTTTTCTCATTTATGTCTGCTATTTCAAGCTTCAGATCACAAAGAGTCTAGACTCGGCATGGGTCAAAATAACATCACACAGCTACCCGTCCAAGATGAGACACAACGCTCTTTGTCAGCAGCCGACAGTGGAAGAATTAATAAAACGAAGCTGAATATAATTATATCTAAGCAGAATAAAGGCAATAAAGATTTATGGCAATGAAATTTGTGGTTGTTCTTTCTGGTCACCTCATATATTCTTTTTAATCTTTTTTCTTTTTCAGTTCTTCAAGTAGGAACAGAAACTCATTGACACCGGTACATATATCTTCGTAGAGTTTTTATTTTTTATCCCACTATCTAACTGTCAGAATGTATGTTCATGTTAATAACGTTGATGTTCAAAATCTTTCTAACATAACTGTATATTTGTGTTTTATAATCAACAAGTGCAAAAAACATTCAAAGGGCATGCCCATGTGTTCCGCTCAATGACACACCCACTAGTCGTTTACTACACATATCTAATTACACTAAATACATCGCAATGATAAGAATTTGTCCATCAGCCCCATGCACCAAGGGCAAATTACCCACAAGCCATTATCATTAAAAGCTTTAGGAGATAAAGTTAGTTCTGGTAGCGAATTAACGGCCCTTTTCAAAGAAAAAACACTGATTGAAATGAATAATTAACTCATCATTATCAAACCTCAATAACTCATAAACACGTTCATCTATAAACCATCCTAACTACAACCTAAAAAGACGTAAAATGTTTTTTTTTTTTTAGAACATTCAGGAATAAAAATTGCAGCAAATAAAATCTTGTGCACAGCTAAATTATTTAAGGAGACATATTTACAAAAACAGTGGTGTAACAGTTGATCTATCTGAAGAATCTGAATGTTGCTCTGAATGTTAAAGGTGCCGTAATTGATCCTGGAGAAACTATAATATTTTATATTGATAATGATAATAGTTGATCTCAACAGCCAAAAAATACAACCCAAGACCCACAAACCCACCCCCACATTCAGCACTTATCAGAAGCTCCGCCCCCAAACTAAAGTACGCAGATTGACGACGCTATCGAAGCTGTCCTTAGACATACAGTAGTAGTGGGATCAGGAGCGTCTACTGCACTTAGGAATTTAGAGGACACTGATTTGAGATCAGCATCAGCTCATTTAATAATCAGAAGTTGAAGTTTGTAGACATAGACAAATCTGAGATTGATATTTATATATATACTGCTCAAAAAAAGGAATCACTTATAGTGATTAATCATGTGTTAGCACAATTCATAGAATCATGCAGACACAGATCAGTTTACATCAAAGAACGGAAAAGTAAAGGAAAAGTGTGATCTTTGTGACTTTAACCATGGTGTGATTGTTGGTTCGAGAAGAGCTGCTTTGTGTATTCCAGAAACTACTGAGCTCCTGGAAATTTCACGTGAAATACCCTCTAGATTTTATACAGGATGCTATAAACACACACACACACACACAGAGTGAGTGATAAGTGTATGATGCCCAGACTGGCTCATGCTTCCAGAAAGAATATAATAAATCATATAATTACTCTTTATAAACGTGGTGATCAGAAAAGCATCACAGCAAGAATAGGAGTCAATCATTGGTACAGGTTTACTCAAACTGAACAAAAAAAAAAAGTACCTGGCCTTTTTCCCTCCTGTCTGTAGCTGTCCAGTTTTAGTCTGGAGTCTGTAGCCATGACAGTAAAACGATTTAAAATGTTTGGTGAGTCCTTTGCTTTTACATTGTGTATTCTGTTTATCCTGAACTCTAGGCACAAGGTATGGTACACCTTGGATGAGGTGGCAACCTGTCACAGGGAATAAAACCACAAACACATTCTTAGACATCATGTCTTACAAACTAGAGGTCTCAGGTGAAACCAACCCAGCAGAAACATGAGGGCTCAGCACACAGACTAGAGGTGAAATTTAAACCTCCAACCCTAGAGATGGAATGTGACAGTTCTAACCTCTAAGCCTCTGTGCCGCTTACCCGTATACAGCAGGTAGTGTTGCTGCCACACTGTTTCCAGGCTCACCAGTCCTATCCTGAGTTTGAGTAACTGTGCTGAGTTTTTAATGCATATGCTTCACATGTCCACAAGGTTTTCCTAGGGGTTTTTCCAGTTGCCTCCCACCTCTCAAACACATGCCAGTAGGTAGACTGGCTATGCTAAGTTGCCCCAGGTGTGTAAATGAGTGCATGCATGTTGTCCAGTGATGAACTAGGGTATAAGTCCATGCTGTATTCCAGCTTTGCAATAACATCTGGATCCACTGCAAACCTGATAGGGATGAAGAAATTAAGTATTTTTCTTTCATCTACACACCAAAGCAGGCTAACTGGATCTATATAACTGGACCATAACTGGAACACGATTTTAAAAAATCACTCACTCACACACACATCGTCTATACCGCTTTATCCTGTATACAGGGTCACTTGGGGGGGCTTAGCCCAGGACACTTGGGGCATGAGGTGGGTTACACTTTGGATGGGGTGTCAGTCCTTCACAGCACACATATACACAAAGACTTGAAGGTTTGAAGAAAAAAAAAATTTATAAATGAAGTAAAATCACTGTGGCTCGTGGCCTCCCTCTTGTGGCCACATGCCAGAAGTACACCCTAGTTCTACATACACCTTATTTAAAAGAGAACAATATATTTTGGTATCAGATTTAATCCAAATTTAAAACTACCTGTAGTTCTTCCTTGTTCTGCTGTCTCACATAAATGTAACAGTTCGCAAGGGCATGCAATTCTTTACTTCATCTTCCTGTAAGCAGCATTCTCCTGTGCGTGAGGATGCAATTTCCTGCCTACATGTCCATACACGCCGCCCTGCTTTCTGCCCAGAATATAAGCCTACTCGTCTCCCATTTACCCGTGCCTTCCTTGAAGCTACCTGTATCTCCAAAACAAGCACTACCTCAGCTTTCTACGACACACAGGATTAAGAATGAAGTACAGTAACACGGATGAAATCGTGAAGACTTTGGAAGAGGCCCCGGCTGCCAGGAAAGCGCTGCTGGACAACCACAGCAATCTCTACAAGGTGGCCGACTACTGCGAAAACAAGTACTCAAGCGTAAGTACTCGATCAGTTAGACACGGAGGTGTGTTCGTTTGTCTCTCTTTTAACCCTGTAGTTATAAGAAGTGCTTGAAGAGTTCCAAGAATTTCAAGTTTTGAGAAAAAAGTGTGAATGTAGATTGTCTGTGTTAACCATGTTTGTACCTGGGAAATAAACGATCAGGGTTCTTTAAATGTAAAAAAAAAAAAAAAAAATTGCCTGCAGACATGCTTTCTCATCTTAACGTTTTCCCAAAATGGAAATCTGTACACGCCCAAACAGAGCTGAGATGTGTAGGAGGCCTGGCCTGGGCTCTGCCCTCCAGAGCTCCTACTGTTCTTCTTTCTCCGCATACTCTGCTTTACGTTGCATGTTTGCACACGCCTTGTTGTCTCGTTTTTTGATCTCTTACGTTTTCCCGTTCTTTAGTTGCACCATTTCTATGTCTTCAGAGTTCCTCTTGCAGCTACGCAATAAGTCTGTAAGCACGGATAACTCAGATGAGCATTATTGTCAGGCTAGTTAATGTTGTGATGGTTCTCGGTTACATGACAAGCTTGTGCTTGAGCTTCTTAACCAGTTGTGTTTTTGCATGCTCTCTATTTAATTTATCTCCTTAGAATAAAATCAAATAAATCTTTGTTGCATGATTTTCAGCCCTATTTTGCCACCACAAAAAAATACAGTGAGTATATACAGTAATGTGCAAAAGTCTTGAGCCAGCCCTTATTTCTTTGAGTCCCACCTTGGGTATGTGTGCATGGAGTTTGCATGTTGTCCCCGAGCTCGGTGGGTTTCCTCCTGGTGCAGGAGGCTAACTGGCCTCCCCAATAGTGAGCGTACAGTATGTGTGTCCTGCGACCCCCCCCCCCCCCTTTTACACAGAATAAATCTGTACAGACAATGAGTAAGTGATTGATACGGTTTAAAAATGGGTTGTTTATGCAACCTTATTTCCTCTCTCATCTGTTGCAACCACTCAGCATTCAGCATCACCAGTACACTTATCACCGGCCTGATCATCTGCCATAATCTGCACCTGTTTCTCACTGTTTTTTATCCTTGAATGGTGGCTTTGTTCATGAATATAATTTCTGGTAACTAATTTCATGGGAGAGCATCATTTAAAAAGGAATGTACAATTGACCAAGCCTGTGAGAAGTGGAGGACAAAGTACACAAATCCTAAAAAAGAGTAAAGATACCATATACTGTGGAGAAAATATTACTCAAATAAAAGTAGAAGTGATTACATTTCTACCTGATTAAAATAAAAAGCAATAATCTTCACAATTACTTATGTATCAAGTACAATGGAACCTTGGATTACGAGCATAATTCGTTCCAGAAGCAGGCTCAAAGTCCAACACACTCGTAAACCAAATCAAATTGTTCCATAAGAAATCATGAAAACTCTAATTATTTGTTCCACAGCTCAAAAAAATAAATACATAAAAATAATTAATACAATATATAAAGTAAAATTAATACAAATTAACCTGCACTTTATCTAAAAAAAAAAAAGTAAAAATAAATCCCAACAGATAAGTGTTTCCATTTGTGTGTGTGTGTGTGTGTGTGTGTGTGTGTGTGTGTGTGTGTGTGTGTGTGTGTGTGGAATTTGCCCCTTCCCTCGTCTTGTCTTACACAGTAAAACTCAAAGTAAAAAGTACTGATATTTGTGATAGGTGTAGATGTAGTGGAGCAAAAGTAAAAACTATCCTCTAATTAAACTAATCAAGTAAAGTTTAACTAGTAGTTACGTACAGTAACAAACTAAATGTATGAAGGTACCTTCCACCTCTGCTTGCGAGGTAGTTTTTCATATAGTCCTTTGGGAGCTATTACAGCTGTAATAAAAAGTATTTTTTATTACATATTATACGTATATGTAAAAAATGTAAATATTTGGTTACATTATATATA
>JAAGKR010007219.1:17500-38136 GCA_011419295.1 Clarias macrocephalus | reverse complement strand
CACACACACATACACACACATACACACACATACACACACATACACACACATACACACACATACACACACATACATACACATACATACACATACATACACACACATACACACATACACACATACACACATACACACATACACACATACACATACACACATACACATACACACATACACATACACACATACACATACACATACACACACATCACCTCCTTTTTACAATCCAACAGCCTGGAGCAGTCCTCACAGCAATCTCCTGAATCATCTTCACACACACACGCGCACACACACACACTATTCCTGCTTACAAGAGGTGGACAGAAATGCTAATTAGTGCTCTGTGGGCAAGAAAGGCACAAAAAGAGACAGGTGAGCAAAAAATAGCCAGGGAGGATAGAAGCAGCGATGCCACTCGAATCATCAGCTTCACACATGCAAGAATAATTAATCTCACTGAGTGGACAGGAGGAGAAAAAGAAAGTGTGAACCAGCTTCTACCTCCAGTCACCTTGTTCTACTCAACTCATGGGATTGAGGAGAGAGAAAGGCCAGTGGCACTGAAGCAGACATTAATGCTCACATCGCACTCGCTGGATATATAATGGATAAACTAAACTCTTGCGCACACAGTGTCTATACCCAATCTGATTAAAGATGAAAGGGTGTCATGGCCTTGTAGAACACACACGGCTGGCTTTGCTGTTTAAGCCAGCCCACATAATCTCCGTCCTACTTTTCTGTTCCAGACATGAAAGAACTTCAGAGCACGAGTAAAAAAAAAAAAAGTTAGACCCAGACACCAGCGCAATTTATGTCTGGGCAACCATCTTAAACTTGTGTTCAACTTCACAACAGACGGCTACCTCCAAGCACCACACAAGGAAACGAAAATAAACTTTATACCGAGCTATTAAACAAACAAAAAAAAAAGTTCTAGACTGTTGGCATTAAAACACCATCATCTCAGCTGACAGCTACTTCTAACATTACATGGTGGAGACAGAACTATGGAAATATGCGACCTGTTTGAAAATCAGAAGCCCATGTCTAAAAGAAAACTTTCCATAGTAACTGACTAGCGCTGAAGTCTGGCTTTACTGCCTGCGCGATCTACCTCCCGTGCCCCCTACCTCGAGAGCAAGATGGAGGATGTTTGATGGAAAAAGCCGACAGCACCTGCTCGGAGCCCAGGAGGCTTGGCGCAGACCGACTGATGCCACCATCGTATTCATCACATGGCTCTGATGAAGCCTGCACCACCTGGCCAGCTAAGCTCCCGCTGTTCCTGAAGGCTTACCTATTCACTCATGAGCATAATATATTTATTGAACTTTTAAGCAAAAAATAAAGGAGTGCTGTGCTCTGTAGCAATTACTGTGATGATGGATTTTGTTTTTGAAATGCATTCATTTATACGGTTTGACAACAATGATTACGACGGACACCGTGTTGACCAACTGACATAAAATATTGGTTCTGGAGCATGAAGAATAATTTTTACACTATTTGAGTCCTAAAATACGATGGTTTAGATCTCATTAGTTGTTTTCTTTGCTTGATGCAGGCCAATAACTTAACCCATCTGAAATGGTGACTTTTTTGAACACTCATCATCTATGCCGCTTAATCCTGTATTCAGGGTCACGGGGGGGCCTGGAGCCTATCCCAGAAGACTTAGGGCACAAGGTGGGGTACACCCTGGACAGGGTGCCAATCCATCGCAGGGCACACACACACACACACACACACACACACACACACACACACACACACACACACACACGCCAATTTGGGAATGCCAATTAACCTAACCTACATGTCTTTGTACTGTGGAAGAAAACCGGAGTACCCGGAGGAAACCCACCAAGCTCATGCAAAACTCCATGCATACCTGCATGCCTGCAAGAATCGAACCCGGACCCAGGAGGTGCAAGGCGGCAGTCCTAACCACTACACCACCGTGCCGCTCTTTTTTAAACAGGCAATGTATAAAGCTTACCATTCCCACGTTTATGTGATTCCTTCACAAACAGTCGCCAAAACGTCAGAGAACACAAATGTGCAGATAGTTAGTGAATGCTGCAACATTACAATTAGCCTCTATTGAAACAACCTGTTCCAGCATGATGCACAAAGCCAGTTCCATGAAGTGGCAGCTTCACAAGGATGCATCGGAAAAACTTGAGTGTCCTGCACAGAGCCCTCAACACCTTTTTTGATTAACTGGATTTCTGATTGCACCCCAGCCCTCGTCCATCCATGCCTCAGCTCACTAATGTCTCTGTAGCTGAATGATTTTTAAAAAATCCCTATACCCACACTCCAAAATCTAGGAGAAAACCTTGTGTCTGCAGTAGGATTTTGGGTGGATAACTTGTGGATTTGATCTGCATCTGATACATTTGGCCATGTGCTACATTTTTCCCTTCATAGATGTGCATGCGTGACAAATCATACAGTCTGAAGCTTCTTTGTGAGAATTCTTTCATATCTTATGCGCATCATTGACGTTAATCTTCGGGAGCTCTCACGGACAAAATCTTAAACGCTATTACCAATGTAGTAAATGAAGCAGAAATGCAGGCGCAACACTTAAAAGAGACGCCGACAAGTGTTTGTGCAATGAGCCCATTACGGCTCTTTCTACCACTCAGTCTGACAGCTTTTGTAAGACGTGAGGTCATGGTTACCATCATGGCTGAATAACTTTATTCCTCTGGGACATTAAATCAACAAAAGCCTGAGTCCAATTTAAAATACCCTGCTTTTCCCAAAATTCTGCTGCTCCCACAGCAGCCCGGACCAATGGGAGAGTTTGAGACACACACACACACACACACACACACACACACACACACACACACACACACACACACAGTGCTTTATTTATAGTAATCATAATGTCAGAAGGGTTCACAGTGCGCTGGGATTAGAAGCTAACAAGAGGGAGCTTTTTACTTTCGTTTGTGCATGAACAAGTGGTCAGATAAATGTGTGCGTACGTATGCGTGTATGCCACAATCAAGCATCTGCGATAACTGGCAAATGAGTCTTTCGCATTGCTATGGACGAATTCTTTGCAGAATTGTTTATTCAGCCACACTGGAGAGTTTAAGCTGTCGTGCCACAGAATGACACAGATTTCAGGCAGATTTTGACTAGGCATTCACTTCCATAACAAAACCTAAATTTTTGAGGGGTGGGTGGGTTTCGAGCCATTCAGAGGTGGATTTGGTGTGTTTTATACTGTATCATTGCCCTGCTGCACAGCTGAAATCACAAACCGATTACCGGACATTCTCCTTCAGGGTTTTCTGGTAGAGTGCAGAGTTCATGGTTCGATCTGTTACAGCAAGCCCTAAAGAAGAATGTCCGGCCATCAGTTTTTGACCTCGAGCACAAGCACGCCAAAGCAGCTCCAGGACATCACGCTACCACCACCATATTGGTTCTTTTTATCAGACGCCTTCCAGAGGAGTTTAACTTTTGTCTCATACGTCCACAGAATATTTGTCCCAAATACTTGGAGATAATCAAGATTTATTTTGGCAAATATGAGACGAGCCATTGTGTTCTCTTTTTTTTTTTTTTGGTCTGCAGGAGCTTTTGCCTTTGAACTCCTCTATGGATGCCATTTTCACCCAGACTCTTTCTTTTCTTATTGTTGATTCATGAACACTGACCTTAACTGGGGCAAGTAAGGCCTGCAGTTCTTTAGATGTTGTTATGGGTTCTTGTATGAGCTATGAGCTCCTGGATGAGTCGTCATAATAGTTGTAATTTTGCTACATGAATTCATAAGTAAATGTCTGGTCATGGTCATGATTAATTAAATAGCCTACTAGTTTATTAATTAGTCTGGGAAATTTAATTAGATATGGTAGTTTAACAATACTGCAGGCAGATTAAATAAAAACAAAATAATAATTCTGCAAACAGGATTTAAATCTATAGTGGAGATTAATTATGGATTCGGATGACGTAGTTAAGGCAACAACAAAAAAACTGTTACACACCAGTGTTGGCCTTTCTACGAGAGACAAATATGAAGCACAAATTACATACATACATACATACATACATACATACATACATACATACATACATACACACACACACACACACACACACACACACACACACACACACACACACACACACACACACAACACACACACACACACACACACACACACACACACACACACACACACACACACACACACACACACACACACACACACACACACACACACACACACACACACAGGATTAGCCTTCTCAAGTGCTCACAGCTCATTAGTGTTAGGACTCCATCAAGGATGTTGACAAAGCAGCGGGTCGAGCGTCTGGTCATCTGTACAGTTTCGGCAGTAAGTGAAAACAAGAAACGCGCAGCCAGGCTTTGGCTCGAAGAGGAGCTGTCACCAGCACACTTGGCCCGACTCCTTCAGCGTTTCTGTGATTAATGGTACACAGTGAGAGGAAAGAATCTGGCTAAACAAATGCCTGAACGTATGCCAGCATACAGATCACAGGAGGCAACTCTCAAAAGATATAAAGGCAAACATTCATCACATCTCATGTACTGAGCAGAAAGACAGAGCTGAGTCCAAGCGCAACTTCGATTAATAATACATTTTCTTGGAATAGCGCATGTAGTTAAACCAATGGTATGATTTAATTGTTTTATTTAATAGAAATAAAGCAGGTGATATCATTTTAAAGAAAATCTTTATAAAAAGTTGACTTGTTTTTCCCCCACAGTTAGTGGATAGGAATTAGGATTAGGTTTTTTTTTTCTTTCATATAATCAGCATATTTGAGTAAAATTCCTAATATCGCCTTTAAAATAAGTGCTGAAATTCTCTAACGTGAATGACTGGTATTAAGCAGGATTCCTGCCGTGTTTACTTCCTCAACAGTTTCTGCCAGATAGAATTACACTGGGAGTGCATGACATCTGGAAATGTGTATGAATCATAATTAAAATTATGCTTACAAGAGCTACCCTATTCAATCCACCCACTGAAACAGAAGATACTTATTTCCTGCTCGCTTGTGTCTTAAACAAGACTTGTATGTTGTGCACAATTTAGCTTTCAAGCGGGAATTCAAGGATCAGAACGGCATCGTTTTTGGAATCCTGGCGCATCCGACATGGCTAGCAAGGTTTTTGTGATGAGTGATGCATATTTTCTTCGACAAACAACTATCTGTATGGATAGTGTTATAGATATAGCGAGCGAATATGTCTGTAGGTTGATCGACTTCAAACAAATGTATTATATATATATGTAGCACACTTGTAGATCAAAGAAACGTCGACACCACTTCAAACCAACTACCCCATGTTTACAGGTAGGAATGTGGACTTGATGTGCTGCTCTTTGGCTTTACCTTGTTGGATATGGGAAATTACAAGCTGAAAGTCAAATGCTGCAATATTACACTTTGCATACATTATTACTTCCATTATGTGGCCATGACGAGCACACCAACTGGCCAAAAGAATTCAATGATTCCTCATGCTCCCAGAACCACTCTCTCAATTTAAGTCCTTGGATATTCCCATTCCATCAAGAAAGTAAAACTGTCATAATCTGTCATTCAGTACGTCAGCTGACCTCATTTTATTGCCAAATAACATTGCTGAGACTAGACCTGACCAACTGGAGCAACCCCACATCATAAAACTGCTTCCAGAGGCATGTACGATGGGAGCCATGCATGACGGGTGCATCTCCTCATGTGCTTCCCTTCTTACCCTGATTCTCCCATCGCTTTGGAGGAAATACGCTGCTGCGCTACTGAATACCACTGACCTCTGATAATCAAACACCAAAGGAAAACAAACATTGGCCACATTTGGATGATTAGAGAGAAACAGAGCAGGGGAAGGATTTATGTGACTGAGAGGGAAAACAGAAGAAAACAGATGAACGGTCTTCATGAAAAGGGAAAAGGGAGCAGGAAAAGAGCCAGAGGGGGCAGCGCAAACATTCCTGACATGAGGCCGGCGAGAAAGAGAGAGGAGAGCGAGGGAGTGAGTATAAGAGAAAGTGGGGGAGGGGAGGATAAGATTTGAAGACTGTGGGAAAAGATGAATGGAAAAGCTAAGATATTCACAAAGCAGTACATTACATATAATTTGCACAATAAAACTAACAAGCAGCTCTCACAACTAATCTTTTCACATAAGTCGGCGAACAAATGATGTTGCATCCAAACAAGAAATAAAAAGTTTCCACAATAACTTCCCCAAACCCAACTACTTTTCTTTTACAATTGTTGGACCAGCAGTCAAGCTGCGTAATTATACACGGAATTATTTAAATAAACGGTGACTCAAGAAGCGGCACTTAATACCACAAGCCAGGAAAGCTCTGGATTACCCAGAGAATGAAGAGTGAGACCACATTAGAGGACATAAGGAGGAGGAGGAGGAGGAGGAGGAGGAGGAGGAAGAGACGGAGTGAGAGATGGAGGGGGTGGAGCGCACACAGGCCTCTAAGGCTGCACATCTGGTTGTGTTCCGCATGTTTGGGATTTCTCGTTTGGCTCTTCGGGATCTTTGTGCCATAGCAAACAGGGCTGAATGTTCTGCGAGAGTGCGTATCGTCTCATAAGCTGAGCGCTAGAAAGGATTTAAAACTCCACAAGTCTGAGTAAATTGGTTTCTTTTTATGAGGAGTGAGTATTAGCACGTCAACGACTTTTTCCGAGGGGAAAAAAAAAAAAAAACTCTGCAAAATTCTCTAAATGTCATCCGTGTTTAATAAAGAGGATAATTTCAGAAATGGATTCTAAAAGTGGAAAAAACGTAATTCAGATGCAATATAAATTGGATGCGCTAAACGGTAAAATGTCCATGCCACAAACCGGGCTTTAATATTCTCATAGACCTCTTTCTGTACGGCTTTATGAACTCAAACTGAGCCACTGGTCATAAACTGTGAAACTTCTAACTATTTTACGATCCCTAGCCATGTACCCGGTGTGTCTAAAGTTCAGGTCTAACCGCAGAGTCTAAACCACAGGAGGTGGGAACATTAATACCGGCTCTGTTTGAGCTTGCTGACCGAATTTGACCAAGAGCAGAGGGGTCAACCTACTGAGTTCTCCTCCACAGGTGACCTCTGAACCCTACTTATATACTTTTAGGCAAATAGAGCAACATGTATGAATCGACAGAAATGCACTGGGTCAAGGGGCACTGCAGAACGACCCCATATGAAAGAAATTATGATTAATGATGCAAACTTTAGCAATTGGGCTACCAGTGCTTTCAAAGCCACGGGTTGCACATCCCTGTCCGATAACTCTGAAGTAGGACATGCGTCAAACTCAAACATTTCAGATGCTGCTTTAGACGTTATTACTTTATTTATTTGAATTATTTCACTCAAGCCGCAAACTCTTGGCATTGGAATTTATACATTAGTACCTTAAATAGTGATGTAAAATTACGTTAAAAAAAAAAAAAAAGCAGAGTAAATGAAATTCAGTCTGTGTGGCTGTTAACTGAAATGTGGTTTAACACAAAAAAAAATTATAATCATTTAAATTACAACTAATTCACTATTCTTTTCTAGTAAAATTAATATTTGGCCAACCACAAGTTACAATGCCTTTTATTTTCAGAGACACAATATTACAAGCAGACTTGATTGTAAAACCTCTCGCTTTAACTCTCAACACTAGGTGCATTTACACAAGCCTTAATATTCTACTAATAATATCACCCCAATTGAAAAAAAATGCTTTATGCAATGATCAGTTAGAGCCAATCAGAATGAATTTTCAATAAATATGAAGAGAGACGTATAAACTTTTGAAAATTTCTGGAGCAGGTAAATTTTAGCCAAGTAAACATGATCTGATCTTTTCTCTCTTGTCAGAGTAAATACAATCTTCCTGTGTACGTTTGCCCCACATGGGGGTAACCTAAGGTAACCGTTACAAGTTTCTGGGAAGGAAATCGAAGCTTCCATAAACTTCTAATGAACTCCATGAGCACCAGACTTAAATCCACTGGGTCTCTGGCTGAGGAAGGGGAAACTGATTGGCTTTCGCATATTGTAAAGGATCTAACTAATATCATAGAAGAGTCGCCATTCTTGTAAGTAATCATAATGCAGAAGGCATAAAAGCTGGGGAGCCTAACCTAACCTCAAAAGTACTATTCTTCTGTTATATTTCTGACAGATTAGATGTTTGACAGCGGAGCAAAACAGCTTTAGACATTCCAAACATTAAACGCTTTGCATGTCGTCTCACACCTTATCGAATCAACGTCCGATGAAACTGTTACATTTGATCTCTGATCGAAATTATTTCGATATATGAACCATGTAAATGTAGCGACTCAGTGTTTGAAAAGCCGTTGAATAATGTGTGGAAGAATGCACAAACTACTTTACAGAACTTCATGTCTGAGAGAAATTAGGTACAAAAGCTGTAGCTGGTTTACTGTATGAATTCCTGACTGGCAAGATATCGACAACTTACCAAGCAGCATGAGCTAAATGCAAGACTCGGAGAATGCCTGTACAGCGGAGACAGATTAATGAACCTGTCTGGGTTCTGTCGACGGCAGACTAGACAGGTGTCAAACATCTTCCATAATGGAGGTTTTATTATGGCATAAATGAATATAAATAGCTTTATCTTATGCATCAACACTGGGAGAGGGTTTACCTGTCAGCTAGGTGTACATGGGAACTAGGAACAATTTGTTCTTGTGTGTGTGTGTGTGTGTGTGTGTGTGTGTGTGTGTGTGTGTGTGTGTGTGTGTGTGTGTGTGTGTGGTCTAATCTAGCAGACCTTAAAGACAGTCACAGGGGGGAGTGGGAGAACCACATTAAGGTTGTCTGGTTTGTTGTTGCTTTGTTCCCAGCTTGCCTGGCTGTGTGTTTACACACATGTGCGAGAGGCAGAGACGAGCAAACAGATTGTAGAAGCATGGGGAAGAGTTGTACTCATCTGGTGCCTCTGTTCTCCACGGATTTCCTTCTGTGCTAGCTCACCATTCAAGTGACCGGAGGTTTAGTAGCTCGAGTCCGAAAGCTACCAGAAAGCTTTTAAGGAAAAAAAAAAAGCCTTAACCCTGAACAGCTACGGGTCTGGATAAAATAAACCCCTGCCACAAGAATTAATGTCTCTGCCATGGCATTATTCAAAGCACCCTAAAGTAAGGAGTGTGTGGCGTGGAAACAACATGCAGCAGCAAGACAAAATGTCTCCACCTGAGCCCGAGAGACTGACCGAGCCCCGCACTAGCAATTCATCCACAACCCCCTCCCACACACACACACACACACACACACACACACACATATATGGTTCCTGGGAGAATGCTTTGCTATAACACATATGGCTACGACAAAACTAATTAGTCTTGCTGACTCCAAGTGAAACGTTACACCATAAAGCAAAGAAAAATTTATTGATTTCATTTAGCAGCACTACAGACATTTGAAACCTAAGCTAGATGAGGTCACACGCTTGTATATACACATACACACACACACAAGTGTGAAGTGCATAGCAGTTTGACATTTATCTTAATTATTTTTCATTCAGCGCTACATCAAAAGACCCAGCCGGTTTCTGTTTTAATAACACACCACTGTAAACCTATAGACAAAAGTATTCGCACCTTTAAACAAAACTAAGCATGAATATGGGTGATTCCTTTTCAGGCAGAGAATGTTTCAACATCTCAGATTAGATATTTCTTTCTCACCATTCATTCATAAATGCATGACACATCTATTGGATTGGAGCACACGGGCCAGCCTTCGCTCCCCATGTGCATCAGTTATCCTTGGCCACCCGTGACCCTGTTTCGGCCCTTTGGCCCGTGTCCAAGTCGCTCAAATCTTTATGCTTGCCCATTTTTTCCTGCTTCCAACACATCGAGTTCAGGAAGAAATGCTCACTTGCTAATATATCCCACCCACTTCCAGTTATGCCAATGTAACAAGATACTGAAAATGAAGCTCTTGTCAAATTGCAATGGCTAGACAACTGGATCAGAGAAACTCCAAAACATCAGGTCTTGTGTAGTCTGATCCTATAGAAGAGCTCCTGTATGATGGTTCCAATAGAAAGGTGTCAGCACACATAGGTCATAACTCTTTTGGGGGCAAAAGGAGGGCCTACTCAATACTAGACGTGTGGTCATAATGTTATGGCTGATCATTGTATCAGCGACCTCATGATTAATATATCATGTCACCTCCCCTGAGGAGAATAATAGCGCCATGTCTGCTTGTTGAAAAACTGGTAGAGGGATGTTGGCGCATTTAAGCTGCACCATCCTCTTCACTTCAGACCAGTGTTGTATTTTTTTTTTTTTTTAAGTTTTTAACTATAGAGGTTATACAAAGATATTTGCTCATTTTTATCGGTGGTGCTAATTAATTCCCAAAGAAAGACACTTTCTTCAAAGTGGTTTATGTATGATAAACACAAGTCGTGTGTTCTAAAAAAACAAGCTGTTGCACAACAGCAATCGTGCCTCTGGCTCCAGGTAGGTTAAAGCTGGAAAGACAAAATGGAATATTCATGCGGTAATATTGTCAAGTCTTGGCTCCAAAACCCAAGACACAAGCTTTATTATTTCCACATGTAGTTCTATTGTAACTGTCGTGAAATGATTGAGCCAGACAAACTTACTTATTCATGTTTGTAAAATAAATACTCAAATACCAAATTGTAAACTCATTTGAAATCATTTTGAATCAAACAGGGACTTTTGGTTGCGCAGGATATCAGGAAAGTTATTTCTCCAATTAATCCCCTACACTAATGCACTTACACCAGTGCTTCAATAGTTCTTGGAGACCATCAAAAGTAGAACGCCAGAGCCGTGATCACAGACTGCCTGATTCACGTCTCAAACGCTGGCCTCCCAGGAACTCCTTCAATGCCCCAAACATGTGGAAATGGCTTGGAGGTCAGGACTGTACGGGAGATGTGGCAAAGAACCCACAGGTGGCGTTTCTAAATGATTGCGTGTCAAGTTCCCACAGACAGATGAATCTCTTCTGAAAGTTGGATCCCAGTTATCTGTCGATTTCAAGGACAAGGATCGGACGTTAGACTCGCTGAATTTTCACGAGAATGACTTGACGTGGGCTCGGGGCCACTTCAGCCGGGATCGTTATTCACGGACGGACAGCTTTCTTTAAAGGGTTTTTACACCACTGCGGCTTGGAGTCTCATCACCGTATCAGTCTTACCCCTCCATGAGAAATTTCCTCACAAGTTCTGGCTTGCCTTGAAAGTCCCTCATCCTTTAAGCAGGGAAAGTTCATTTTCTCAAAAGATGCCACTTGTGTCCAAAGCAAATACAGCAGCATTCCTAGAATAATTGAAAGACCTTTATTAATTATCTGGTGCCCCAGGAAAACCTTCACATGGCCAGATCTGGACATTTGGACTATAAATATGTAGCTTTTGATGTTCTCGCCGCCATGTCCCAGATTTCATTCCCAGTCAAAGCCATTAAGGTTTGCACGAGGCACTCTAGCAGCGGTCCCAAGCGCCGATAAACAGGGAGGATTGCTTCAAGTTGAACATCCGGTGTTAAAACCGGTGCCAAATCAAATATGCAGCTCTGATCATCCAGTGCAGTGACCCCCTAACAGGACACGGTATATACTCTATAGGTTTTTAACATTTAAAACTCTGGTTTTAAACTCTGGTTTGCAAAAGAAGAGAAACTATTCCATTTCAAATGTGGTGCAGACATTTTAACAGCCGAGAACAAAGTGAATAGATTTCTCTCATCCTCATTTTGCTATGAAGCACAGCTGTTCAAAACGTCATAAAAGCCCAAAAAACAAAGGACAATTGGAGTACTTTTCTCACCCCTTACTCCCCCGCTGGGTCGCGAGTCTGCTAATAAGCAAAGTAGAAGACGAGTCGACCTTCGCACTTTGCCTACGATCAATGACGACTACAGTATGTTTCCTGCTACAGTATATCGGAGGAGACGGGCGCCACTGATGACGCTGCATTCTGAAAAGCATTCCTCTTTTTGTCTTTTTGACACAGATCTGTTCAGTGTTCAGTTTGCAGACGAGTGTGAAAGCACCCTTAAGCTTTTTTCATTGAACCGAGGTGACGAATTATTTTACAAGGCAAAAAAAAAAAAAAAAAAAGCCCCAATGACACCTAATGGCTTTTCCCAGAACGATACACACATTTCATTGTACAAAGTAAACAGGATTAGGAGCAAACTGCTCATTTCTTCTCACGAATTCCAAGCAAACTTTAACCTTAGTTGCTCAACTCCTTTCGCAAATAACCTTCAAACATCATCAGGACTTGCAGGTTTAATTACCTACCCAAGTATAATTACTGTGCATTTGTGAATTGATTGAGTAGGGGGGTGAAGATATCATCCCCCCCCCCCCAAACAAAATAGCAATAAACAGTTGATTTCCATAAGTGCCCCCTTTTCCATCACACACTTCAGTCACATTTGCAATTAATACTGTCGCACTGCAGAAACCCTGCTGAGTTTCCATCATTATATCTACTCGTGTAAATGCTAGAGGCCTCACCTTTCAGTTCAGCTCCAGCCTGGTGATTAACTAGCGCTGTACCGAGAAGTGCTGGCGGCGTCAAATGTGTACTCTGTGTATATTTCCCGAAAACTGGTTCGGCTTCTTGTCAGTCAATCCGCTGCTTGTATAAGTACCTGCAACACACATTGAAAACGACTAATGGTTTTAAACAGCCGTATCTAAACATGCATAAAAACCCATCTGGACTGGTCCGGGCGGTGACACAGAACCAACACATTTATCTAATTACCAAAACACTGCCAGTCAGGTCCCTAAAACACCTGCCATGGTCTCCACACCACGGCAACACACCTGAATCAAAGCAATCAGTGCCTCTGGTCCCCCCCCTGCCAGCTTTCACTTCCCATTTCTCTGTGATTAATCATCCAAGCAGAGACAAAGAGGAACCAGGGAGGACCTTTAGAGAGAGATATAGGTGAAGAAAAAAAAAGAAAACGAAAAAAAAAAAAAAAGAGAATGAGAGGCAGCGACATGATGAAATCAAATGAAAGGGGCTGCAATCACTCTGAAGGGTTTATCTGCATGGACGCCTAATCAAACCCTGGCACCAACGCCTGCACGCAAGCACGCACACACGAAGGGTAATCAAAGGCTCCATCATGGAGTTAAATAAGGAAATAAAACACACTTCAAACCACTTTCTATCTTGTTAGTTACCGAGTACCACCACAATTTTCCACATCTTCATTCTTTGCTCTTCAATGCAAGTGCTTTATTCTGGTCAGGAACACTCTTCTATATTTCTGGAACACTAGTTGAAAGGCAGGAACACATCCTGCGGTGATTGGCTGCGGTGGGAAAGCATCACCACCTAAAGATGCAGCCGCGCTTTAATTTTGTAGTCTGTCTGGCTTTTCACTGTTGACAGAAGAGGCTCTTATTCTTTAGTTTTCACGAGCAAACTGTCGGTTATCGCTTATGCTATGCTCGGAATTTTTGACATTTCTTCTCATATGAAATAACAGAGCTAGCCGTGGCTCCGTGTGACTGCAACATGGCTGACAAACTTCTCAGAGTTGAGAATAGAGATGCACGGGGTCTCTCTGGTCTTAGGTGTCAATCAAATGCCCAGTATTAGCTTTCTGTCCGACCAAAAGGACTCAGGAGGGATCTCGCCTGGGCTCTTCCATCATCACATATATACAGTATATCTCGCTCTGCCTCACTCACACACACCTACACACCCTTTCCCCTACTCTACCTTGCACAGTCTTTTCCATTTTTCCTTTAATCCTCCATCCTCTCTTTCTCCTCTGCTGTCATTAGATGAGCTCCATAATCCCAGGGGTCCAGCGATGAACTTTGAAATATGTTCCTCCTCAAAGGTCTGTCACTCAATCTCCTCTAAGGCACCACTTGCTTCTAGGCAATTAGACTGGATGTGGCTTACGAGTAGCAATTATATCAGAGTTCGGGGTATAACTGGTGGGGTGGAGGCACGTAGAGGTTGAGAGAACATAATCCACTGGACTGGAACAAAACGAAACGTAGGTGTGCGTGTGTACGGACTATATTTAAAGGGGAAAAAGAAAAAACGGCTTTAAAAAGACAGCACTTCGGAGTGCATTTCATACATCTCGCCAGCAACTTTATTAGGAGCGTGTACTCATCCATGCAATTATCCTCAGCAGTCTTGAGGAATAGTTCTCCAGGCATCCTCAAGAAATTTATCCGATCCCTGAACTTGCCCAGTTTCAGAGGAATGTTTTTGTTTGTTTAAGCCACACAGTGACCTATGAATCATTCAATCATAAAAAGCAATTAACTTAACCAGCATGAACCAGCGAGAAACAGGTGCAGATGCTGACAGATGAGCAGGCCGGTGATCGGTACGCTGTTGATGCTCTCAGTAAAACACTCGTTCCAATTTATTTATTTATTGTATCCATGTTTATCTTAATTCAATATAAAGAAACGATTGGTGACGAGACTGACTCCAGAGTACTGTGCATTTATGGTTGGATTGGACTGGATTTGCTTTCCTGAGAAGCTCTTCATGAGAGACAGTTTCATCATGGTGCTTTATAGGATTTGCAAATGCACTTGATAAAAACTATTCCAAAACAGCTGACCATCATGTCTTAAAATAACAACTGACTGTCGATGGTACCGTGTAATATGCACACACACACACACACACACACACACACAAGCTAACAAAAATTATGTGCAGACAAGTTAGCCAAATACAAAATGAAATAAAGTCCTTACTTTATAATCCATAGCAATAGGTTTTGTTTTACAAACAAAAAAAGAATGAATAAATCAATAAATAAACAAACAAAAAAACACCTCTACACACTGTCCCACATTTTCTCTCCGCCTATCTGCTTGCCAAAAGAAATAGTGCGTCATCTGCACTAAAAAACCTCACAAACAGGTCGAGTCTATACAAAGGAAAATCTATGGTTCCTGGTCTTTCGCATAATTTTCCATCTGACCGTGACTCCTCCTCGAGGGTGTTCCATAACCACCTGGTTTCAATTATATAAATGTCAAACTGAAATATTCTCTGCGCCATATTATAAATTCGAACCTCCGGACCCGAGTGCGACCTGGAACAAGATCCAATACGAACAGAAATAACGCAACAAAAACACACATTTAAATCCAAAACACACTCAAAACAGAAACCAAAAGCAATAAACCTTGCCTGCCCCACGGGCTATGTGCGGGACTGCTTTCCCACTTGCCGTATCAAATAACACGAACCGGGAATGACGGCGAGAGCTGGATTTACACTGCAGCCATCAGGAAAGTGGCATGTCCATCATTTATAGTGTAAAAGCGATTACAGCCCTCTGCCTGCTCACCACCACGAAGCTGGAACTTTTATTTCTTTTAGGAAATATGAGCAGTCTGTATGAAAAGACGCAAACATGTAGGAATGTTTACTGTACATGCAGATCTCTGTTGTCTGATAGTAGCTAAGAGATTAGATATAAAAAGAAACAACCACTGGTACCAACAGCCCACATGAGCCTGGGTACAAGACTAAAGGATTGTAATCAGAAAGAAAAAAAAAAAAAAAAGAAGAAGAAGATTTCTGAAAGGTGAATTATAATCCAGATGGATAGTTTAAAAAGAATTACTCAAATATTGATTTTTATACTTTTTTAACAGTCTTTTCCATTTTATGCCTTTCAGAGATGTATTACAAAAGCTAAAACAAAATCGCAGAGACTTGGATTTTCACAGCACTTGTGTCTCAAAAAGAAAGAATTAAAAACAAACAAAAAGGAATTCACGTCACTTTTTTCCCCTGAGAAACTTCTCAGCTTCTGAGCGCACACGAGCTACTTCAAAATCAAATCAGCCTGAGTTTTTCGAACGTGGCGTCCACAAGTTTCTCATTTAATTCGCCGTCAAAGTGAATTTGAGGAGAGAGTTTTTCATTACAAGTGTAACGTGGGATTGCGAATCCTAGCTTCAGGAGATTTTTAAGTGTAATTGATGAACGCAGACGCTGCGATTATACCATCGCTGACCTTTTCCAGCGCCTTGATTGTGTATGAGCAGATATCTCGGTGTGCCTCAGTATTCAATAACCCAGAGAGAGAGAGAGAGAGAGAGAGAGAGAGAGAGAGAGAGAGAGAGAGAGAGAGAGAGACAGAGAGACAGAGAGACAGAGAGAAGTAAATGGGGAAAAAAAGATGTCTGGGTGGAAAGAGGACCTGATACAAGGAAAGCTTAAAGTCTGGCAATGCTACAGCATACCAGGGATTTAGGTTTAGCAGCGAAAGACAAGACAGAGGAAAAAGGCGAGGAAGAAGAATGCTGAATGGGTTTCAGTTGGTTGTACGCCGAAATTATTCATCAAGTATAAACAGATTACACACACTATATAAATCTGAGATGTTAGAATGCCTCGCAATACTGTAAGCATAGGTGAGATTTTTTCTTTACACTGGACATAAACTTCGCTCATTCACAATCAAATCCAAACAGAATTTGATCTCAGACTTCTCTTACATAATCACGTTGGATAAGCAGACACACACACACACACACACACACACACACACACACGAGCGGGAGCGTTTCTAGTGTTCGCTTCTGAAATGTTATGCTCGAGTGCTTCTGCGTGCGCGCACACACTTTCGCATGCAAATACACCCGCAAGCGCAAAAACACATGAAAGTGCACAAAACACACATGCAAAAATAAATAAATAAATAAACACACGCACATGTAAAAACACACAAAAAAAAGCTCACACACCCAGACAAACACGAGCGATGTTATGCGCTAAAATGCTCCCCTGCCACAAATTGCCCCCCTTATATAATTATATTATGAATAGGAAATTTTTTTATATATATATATATATATATATATATATATATATATATATATATATATATTTTTTTTTTATATGCAAGATGCATTTTTTATATTGCTTATATTATAATAAAAATCATTTAGTGTAAGTGTTCATAATAAATATTTATTTAGTGCAAACATTTTTGTATTACATGACAAATTCCTGCAAAATCAATGTGTCAGAAAATAAACATTATATGAGAATTTGTATTAATGGTCTTGACATCTGTGACGTGTCTAGGGTAAATTATAATAGTAATATCATATTTGATAATAATAAACCTATGAATTTCTGTTCTGATAGAGACTATATGAGCGGGGGGGGGGCAATCTGTGGCAGGGGTTTTAGCGCATAAAACCATGGGCGCAAACAGACATGCATGGACACACACGCACACACGCGCACCATGTAGAAACTACTTACAGAAACATATCTGATTTTTCCAGCTTTGAACAGGCAGTCTGGACAGTTACTGCTCTTACTTCTTTTACATTTCTCTCACTCACTGACACTGCATATATTAAATCTACAACAAAAATCATTCCTGATAACTTGCCGATTTAATTTGGTTTGAGACATCATTATTAACGTTGTCCTGCCCCAATAAATATTTAATGTTGCGAACACAATTTTTCGACTCGAGTTCATACTTCTCAGAATTGGTCGATTGTACACACACACGCACGCACGCACGCACGCACGCACACACACCGCTTCATCCATCATAGAGGAGGGTCGTGATGCCAGCACTGGTCAGATCTGCTCTTATAACAGCTCGTCACAGGGTCAGGGGGCAGGTGAGGCAAGTTCATACCGATTCCATTCCACACAGAGTCATTTGCGCTTATTGCTTGTGACAGAAGTTTACATTTCTATACTGCTCTTTCCTGGGATATAAACACATGACCTACAACCTATCAGTTTGAGATCTCGACTGGGATTTTTTTTTTTTCTTTCACATGAAAACACTTCTGCTCCTGATCAAAAGAGGTCAAAGTGTACTGGGCATGGAATTACAATAATATTCTCCAAAAGAAAAGAAAAAAAATACAAAGATGGAAAACACACGCTTTAGTGACTGGCACTGGAGACTGTTAAATGGTTAAGGCACTGTGAGGTGTTAAAGATAGACTTTGAAGCATGTGTTTTTAAGAAAAGTCTGTGTGTGCGCATGAATGACACTTTTGCCTCCCTCAGTAACAGCTTCACGGCTGACATTTCTAACTGTGCATGAGCCGGACATTTCGGGGAATTTACAAGGAACACAAGACAACCTGGTATACCAAACCCAGTACTTTTTGCTCTTCAGGAGGCAAAGCGAACGCCGTGTTGGTGTGTGTGATTCCAAATCCAAAACTGCTGAGCAAAAGGAGACCTTTTGGACATCTTGTATTCTATTCTATAAGTTAGAAGAAAACAGCAAATGACTCATTAGCCACTGTTGCTAGCAACAGCAACTCCCTGGTCACATGATCAGGGATGCAATTTGCTGGTAAGTCGGTGCATGTCTATGGAGAGATTCACATCCTAGGGGAAAACTGATGTACTGTGTTATGTGACACAGACTAGAGTGTCTGCGCTATTGCGATTTCATTAAATGAATCTAATACAGTACACACATTTATTACAAATTACAATAATAATATCCTGATCAGGGACAGACAGCTAAGGGTGTTATGGGGATCATAATAACGAAACAAAACAAAGCCAAAGGCAATCACAAATCTAAACACCTTGAACAGTGAACTCGCCAAGTTGTAAATTTTTATCCGGTACATTTACATTTAGGCATTTGGCAGATGCCCTTATCCAGAGTGACTTACATTTTTATCTCATAACACATTTGAGGGTTAAGGGCTTTTGCTCAAGGGCCCAATAGGGACAACTTGGTGATCGTTAACCACTGAGCTACCTGTAACCCTCCTGCTTTAATGTGCGTTAGAGGTACTTGCATCTGTGCATTCAGCGTTCAGACGTTTTTTGGACAGGTTTGGGTGCATAATTAAGCAAGATCACATGAGAGCCTGCGCTGTTGTGTTCTAGTATCAGCCGAGATAGGCACGGGGACGCAGCCCGAGCACTGAAGAAATCACAGCCGTGCTGATATTCGAACACAACAGCACTCAATGTTATATGATTTAGCTTTTATATAACAGCTCTGCAATCAACAGATTATGATTTGTTTGATGATTGTGCACCCTTTTGCGACTGGCAAAGCTGGTGACCTTAATTAATTAACAGTAATTAATTAACAGGGGTGAAAGTCATTTTATACTTCTTACCGGTACTACAAGGTGAGGAGAATAAACCATGAATAGTCCTAGAAAAACTTATGAGATCCCAAATAGCTTTAATTGGAAAGCTAGTGCACTATGTAGATTGTACCATCCCTCCCTCTGTGACTGGTTCAAATGTCGGTTTTTGGCAGGACGTACTACGGACCATACTTTCATCCATGTCCCAGTGATGTTACCGTGTATTATCCCCACTCTTGGGAACACTCTCGTCCAATCAGATTACTAAATGATGTGTAATACATTTTAATTTACATCTATATGAATTATGTAGAAAGTGCTTTTTTCGATATCAGGCTTTATTCTTGGTATTTAATTAGTTTGCTGTCTAGTCTACTCCAGACTAAGACGATACAAATCATGTTCCTTATGAACAACATTTGAAGTGTCGATATAAAACGAGCTTAACCGCGCTTTAAATCAGCCATGCTGCTGTGTTTCAATTTATGACCAAAATATCTTCACTTCGAGACACCTTTCTCCTGCTGTCACTGCTTCCCAGCAACTCGTCTTATAATCTCAGTCAGGTCCCTCCAACCCATACATCTCTCACACTCGCACGCGCACACACACGTGCATCACTGCTGTCAGCACTATGTTTAAAAAGGCAGATTCCTATTAGCTAGATCAAAGAGACATCGCACAGCGAAAGCATCAATTATTTTAATGTGCCTGGATGGTACCATTTTTCAAAACTCTATGGAGCATCTAAAAGTAATTTCTTTAGTATATCGTGCAACACTAATAGAAAGCTGTCTATTGAAGTGCGAGATTTTGCCTGATGTGGGATCACTTTAATTTACTTTAATTACAGGCAATTCACTACGTTGAACTTACCGATGCAGACTAAATTACATGATCTGCCCTGAACTTCTGCAGATAAATATTTGCAGATAAACTCTTAGCAGTTCGACGGTAATTTATTTGAGCTGTAACGACCGGCTACTATGGAAGGCATCATAATCACAGTGACGCATTCAAATCAAATCTCCACCACTTCTGCACCACTTCCAGTGCCTAAAAAAATGATCCTTGCTTTTCCATGCATCGGGATCCAGACTATTGCATGTGTTTAATGAGCGTCAGATTTATATAGTGCGTGTTCCTCTGGTTAAAAATAACACGAACTCTAAAGCAATGCCTATGTGCTGAGTAATGGCTTCCAATCATGGCCCTATTTAAACCACGCACACACAGACCATAGTTTAAAATGACTCACAAAACCATGTTTGAATGCATCAATCAAACATAATTATATGTATATCGGAGCGCAGTGTAGCCTCTCACGCCACTCGCGCGCTTTTAGAACTACATGCTTTGCTCTGTGTCATTCACACGGTCTGATGACGTAGATGTCGCCTTAAATACAGGGCGCAGGGTGCAGGACGCAAGAAATGTCATTTTAAACGATTT
>JAAGKR010007219.1:0-12500 GCA_011419295.1 Clarias macrocephalus | reverse complement strand
TTTTGGACTGCAACGGGATCGCTAGTAAAAGCAAGTCTTTGGTAACAAGTTAGCCTCCTGTATGGAACTCAAAAAAGACAAAATAATCGTTTGAAAAAGTCGCAACACTTCCACCAGACTGATAAAAATAAAATAAATAAAACTACAGGTCATGGATTTCAAAAGACCCGGCCACATCGCTTGTTGATTAGCTTACTGATCAAATCGCGATTAATAGATCACCATTACTGAACATGAGAGAGAGGCGTCTGTGTGAAAGACAGGGAGAGAGACTCTCTGACTTTTCTGACTCTAATCTGAGGCTTTAAAATGAGCATGTGGCCGCAGGAGAGTCACAGTGTGTGCCGAGCGTGTGTAACAAAGTCCACTGCTGAGCCGGGCCGTGTGACGAACTGATTTACACACGCACACACACATGCACGCAGATAGGAGCTACTGAGAGTTTCAACACAGAGGAATGTGGAATAGCTGATAAGCCTGAGTAGAGCAGAGGTGTACGCTCTAGACACGAGACTCTAAAATAAACTGACTTTAAAGGAAACCTATTATGCAGAACTTACTCTGTTAATCATTTGTAGACATTTAGATAGATCTTTAGTGTGTGTATGGGCATACAAAAAAAAGAAATAGAGCAAATAAATGTAACGGGGGGAAGAAAACAAAAATAAAAATGAAAGATTTCCTGCTTTTTGTTCGTTCCACATTTGTATAGACTGTGGCTTAAACAAGCCAATTAGATTTTCCCCCTAAAGTGACCTCATATAAAACGATCCCCTACACCGGTTTGTTACTAAGCACCGCCTAGCTCTGATCTGCCTTCCTTTACCCTGGGTGGGGCGTGGCTCAGCAGTAGCTCATGCCACTTCATATCCACTTCAGAACCAAATAAAGGAAGTTTAAGGGACTGTATTTCAGCTGGAGCATTAACAGAGCTTGATCAAGAAATCGCAAAATATGGACCTTTAAATCCCAGGAGTTGTTTGAAAGCACGTTCGCCACGTCATCACACATTTTCTAGCAATTAGTTCTCAAGTTATTCCAATGCTTTCATGTAATACACTAAAACAATGTGTCTTTAAAAAAAACTAAATCTTAATCAAATTTAATTTTTCAATCTTTTATCTCTTGGCTCTAAATAATGAGACATGTTCACCTTAAGATCATTATATCCAATGTACACCAGGTAATGTAACTGTTTATTACGTGAACAAACTCTATACTGTATGATTGTGTTCAGCATTATGCCTTGAAAATTCTGCACAGGAGTTTTTCCCGTAGTTATCTGGCATGTCTTATCGATCACTCTTTCTGAGTCAGATATGAGGTGTTAGAAGAGAGACATTACGAATTCAAAACCGTAGATGCAGTTTGAAATAAACTGTGAAGTGTGATTGCGCCGCAGAAGCAGAGGGCGCTGAACAGCTGGCAGAGCGAGTAATGGTGCAGTTGCTGAACAACCGATCGTACCTTTCAATGATGATGAAAAGAAAAAAAAGATTGATAGGGAAAACAGCATGAAATAACAGGTGGTATAAAGATCATTTAAAAAACAAATCTGGAAGGACTGCGACAAGCCTCTCAATCTATAGTAAATTATTACTTAATCAATCTATATTTACTACTAGATATATATAGTCTATCTAAAAACTCACTCACTCAACGTCTATACCGCTTTATCATGTATTCAAGGACACGGGGGGGGCGGGGGGTTATGGGCTTGATTGGGGCTGACGGCAATTAGCCTAATCTGCATGTCTTTGGACTGTGTGAGGAAACCGGAGAACCTGGAGGAAACCCACCAATCACAGGGAGAACATGCAAACTCCATGCACACAGAGACGGGAATCGAACCCGGACCGTGCAGGTGCAAGGCGAAAGTGCTTTATATATATTTTTTTTAAAGTGAGATTTAGATGTTAGTGGTTTCCTTTAGTGGTGCATTAGCAAGAAACAGAGCCTAAGGAAACCACGTGAATAAAAATAAATAAATAAATAAAAGAAATCCTAAAGTTCTGACTATGATTATAATAATTGATCAATTGATAAAACCACACGATACGATATCAGGATATCTAGGCGCTGATTCAATTTGTATTGCCATTCTATAATATCACTTTAAATCAAAATAAATACCCTAATCCGATTTTCATTAAAAATTTTCAACAAACTTTAAACTATTGACGTAGTAGGAGCAAATAATTAGAGCGCACCACCTGCAGGATTATGAAGGAATGGAACCATTTTACCACTTCAAATGCAAACATAGTATATAATTAAAATATATAATCAAATTTTGGGGGAATTTTGGAGCAATTCATACACTGCTAAACATGACGCATCGCAATTTCATCAGAGCAGATAAGCATCTAACCTAGAGACGAGGAACGGATGCTTTTTATTACCCTGAGGGGTTGGACTAGTGAAGGAAACCCCACGCTGGGTCAACAATGAGGAGAAATATCACTGCTACATGACAGACGTCTGGATGAGATTGTGGGGGAAGAATAACAAAAATATCCTCGTTTATTATACGAGTGTAGGAAATCAGGAATGTTAACAGTATTTGCACAGGCGCAGACATTTCCACCCAGGGTCAGCCAACTGATTTAAATCCTTGACCCAAACCCGGGTGTGTCTCTTGTCTCTTGTATTTGGAGACTGGTTGCCAGAAGGAGGATCTGCTGTTGACCGTGCTGCAATCAGCAATGCCTGTGCAGAATCAGATCGGGTGACACTCTTTCCAAAGACGAGTCTGAAACTGAAAATAGCACGTCGCTTCTGTTACAGCCCGTGCGTTGCTTCCATTGCCGGAACGTTCCTGGAAGAACCTGTGGTTTCACGACGGGCTTCGTTTACACCCCTTGATTGATGGGTCTGTTGTGATTTGTCCTAATGGAATCAGCTTTTCTTAGACAGATTTGTATAAACTGTAAATTAACATCACTCAATCTGGACAGCAGTCAAATATCCCGCAGAGATCAAGAATGTTTCTCCAGCTATTTATATATTGCACACTGTGCGTGCGTGTGTGTGCGTGTGTGTGTGTGTGCGTGCGTGCGTGTGTGCACGCGTGAATTTCTCTCTTTAGCTATGTTTACACAGACAATTTGTTTAAAACTATTCTGATTAAGAATTCTTAATTTAATTACGTTAAGAACTGATTCGATAAGATGTGTGTGTGTGTGTGTTGACACGCTCAAAGCTTTTAATCTGAATATAACTTTAATCACATGCACAAAGCGGTTCTGCTCGCTGTGAAGCGTTTAAATCTGCCAGAAATATCAGAAGAAGAAGAAGAACTTTGATGTTCGCTTAGGAATGCCATCTTTTCCAGTAAATCCCGCCTCCTGTGTTAGGACTGGTTACAAGAATTCAATCTTATACATGATTGGTTAGATGCATTACTCAAAATGTGAGCCAATCAGTGCCTCTTCCTCAGACAGAGACGAGACAGAGTCTGAAGTAAAGACAGGTGAGACAGATATGTCAAATATTTACCTACGGATAGATTATCAAAGATTTACACCCCCTTCTCATTCCGATCGGGTCAGATGCTCTGACTGAGGCGTTTGCATGACCGATTTTGTTCCGATAGGATAAGAGCCCATGAAAATGCACCTTGTGTCTCTCTCTGTCTCTTTACATCTCTCCATCTATCTGGCTCTTCTCAATCTCCGTCTTTGTCTCCCTGTCGCGCTGTCTCCCTCACCCCAGGTTTCATTTCCGCTCTCTCCATCTCTATCTCTCGCTGTCAGTCTCACGCTGTCTCTCATGTCTGCCTGTCACTCTCTGTCTCCTGTCATCTCCCCCTGTGTCGGTCTCTCTCTCTCTCGTCATCTTTAGGCCTCTGCTCACTTTTGATCAGCTCTCGGAGTAAGCCTAGCAAAAGAAATAAATGTTTCACAACTTGCATGGGAATTATGAAAATAAAGATGAGGAAAGAGATTCCCGTTATCATCATCAAGGCCTGCTGTAAGCATGTGTTGATGGTAAGCAAGACTGATGGTTTCTGGTTTTCTAAATCTTGGGTGCATTAGTGTGCCGCACCTAAAACGCAAGAGCTGGCAACCCTCTATTTCCATATGCTTTTGTTTAAAATCAATGGCGTTTTAAATCCTGGGATCAGAGAGACAACGACATGGAACAATAAACAGGAAGAGAGACAGAGAGAGATGTATTAATGTCAAGAGAAGCAAGCAGGAAATTAAATCCAGAACTTGAGCCAAGTATGCAGTCTTGTTCTCAGACAAGCAGTGTCTGGAACAAAAATAAATAAATAAATAAATAAATAATTTTTTTAGAAATATATATATATATACACACACACACACACAATTCTCATGTTATTGCTGATCTGCAGCACTAACCACAGTCATCTCTCTTATCTCTTTCACACATAGGCACATGTACACACACACAAACACAGGCCAAGTGGCTGAGAGTAACCAAACGTGTTCTTCCAGACATCGCCCAATCAAAACGGAGAATAGCATGCAACGCTGAAAATCCCAAAAATACCACTGAGGGAACAAAAAAAGAAAAGAAAAAAAAACTGAACACACACACACACACACACACGCACACGCACATGCACGCGCACATACTCCCACTCGCTCCGTTTTTGTTTCCCCGATTTCTTCCAACTCTCCAATTCTTTTAACTCGATCCCAGAAATAAAACTCTGCTTGGGTATGAGCAAGAGCAAAATGGAGGAGCAAATCAAAAACATCACGATTCCTTTGGCAAGCAAAATGCGTCATCATACGCACACTCATTTTTTCCCCATCAGGTCTTTTTTACCAAAGTGCCTCCTTTTAAACCAGTGAAGCTGTATTGTGAAAAGATATCTGTAATTAGGTGTACGTGTTCTTAATTCAATGTTTACAAAAAGCCTAGGGATAAAACTGATTAAAAAACTGATAACACATTAATTCCAGCTTAGAGTGGAACTCCAGACTGCTATCGGTTCTGTCCATCAGGCATTTGGTCCTAATCTCAGAGCGCGTCGTTAAATTCAGTAACCGGTGAGATACATTAACATGGTATTTAGTCCTCCTGGAAAATCTCTTCAAGATCAAGATCAAGCCCAGAGTCTAAACCCACATACAAAACCAGTCAAAACTTTGAACACCCATTCCATTTCTATGTTTTTTATTTAGTGATTTATTTTCTACATTCTACAACAGTACTGGAGCTTTCATTCTCGCACTCACACACTAATCTTCTATAGCATTTTATCCTTTCATAAGGGTCATGGGGGGCCTGGAGCCTATCCCAGGCACAAGGTGGGGTACACCCTGGATGGGGTGCCAATCCATCACAAGGCGCATACACACATGCAGATTCACACACTATGGGGCAATTTGTGAACACTAATTAGCCTAATCTGCTATGCATTGTGGGAGGAAAACGAAATATCCGGAGGAAACCCACCAAGCACAGGGAGAACATCATGCAAACTCACACGGACCAGGGGCGGAAATCAAACCCCGACTCTGGAGACATGAGGTCACAGTGCTAACCCCAATGTCGATGCGCCGCTGACGGGAGATTTCAAATCTATGTCCTAATATACTGTTCTAACAACAAGAACAAAATCTGTTACTTTAAAAGACATGTAGGATATTCTGGAACAGTTCTTGCAAGAACCGTATTGTCGAATGCATTTGCAAAACCCATCAAGCACCATGATGAAACTGGCCCTCATCAAAACCTTCTCAGGAAAGCAAGACCAAAACTTATCTCTGCTGCAGAGAAGTTCATTTAGAGTCACCAGTTACCTCAGAAATCACCAATTAACAAACAGCACCTCAGATTAGAGCCGTTATGAAGGATTTACAGAGCATAAGTAGCAGATACATCTCAATATCAATTGTTCAGAAGAGATTAGTGCGTATTTTGGATACCTTTAGCATTGTTTCACAATGCAGAAAGAAATAAAAATCAAGAAAGACTGGTACTGTGCTTACCTCCAACTGCGAACCACATAGCCATGCGAAATCATAGTTAAAATCAGTTAGTTAAAATTTCATTTAGAAACTCCCAAACTGGCTCTTCCATATAAAATGGCAACATTAGTGGAGCTTGAGATTAAAAATAAAGCAGTGTACAGATGGAGCGCTGGTTTCCTTTGTGAATTATCAAAAGTCAAATACCAAAGTGTAATTTGTATATAAATGCAGAGATGCCCACATTACATTAGTTGTCTGAGCATTAACCAGGCAAACTCAGAATTAGTGTTTCAGAGATCTGTATAGCCGTCTCTTACCGTTTTAAAAATATCCAGGTTCCGGAGGCACAACTTCATAATCAATGCTCGATAGAATCGTAAATGTCTCGCCCCTGGAGACGAGGCTTGTTTTGTCTGGGCAGGGTTTTTTGAGCATCATCCCACACAATATTTACTTGATTTGGGAAAAAAATTCTATTTATTTATGCCAAATTTGTATGAGCTCACAGTTGATACCAGCTTTTCAGTGCTGTCACACAGGATGTCACTTCCTCATTCAGAGTGAGAATGTGATTCCTGCACCTCCGGATGTCATTAACAGAATGCAAAAGGCTATCATTATGTCTTCACAAGCTCCCTAAGCTACTGTCGGGTTGCTTAGATTTGGCTTGGATGTGACATCTCTCAAAACCCACCGCCCATTAGAACGTCTCTAAAATCAGAATGTTGATTTGATTCGATTTTTGGCTATTGTGATTTTATTTCAGTAGCAGTCGTGTTTACTGTCCGATTCATCTCAGGCAGCTCCAGTTCTTACACAAGGGTACAATGCAACCTGATCGATCTTCTCTGGGTCGGTTAAATTAACTGAAACGATTCATGCTTTGCATTTATATTCACTAAATTTATGAGGTAAACTTTCAAATGATACATTTCCCTAAAATAGAGCACAGCTTTTATAGAAAATATAAACCGCTCCAACTTTGAATTTTCTGCAAATAGTCAGTTTCTTTTTTTATTGCTTCTTTTTCTTTTGAGTCTATGGACGGTTGAGCTCATTACACCCCCCTGCTGGACTGGAGTGTGGACACTGAAGGTGGACATTAACCAAAATATTTGTAATATCTTTTAATACTTCAACGATAGCTGCTTGAGACAAATCAGACAATAAACGGAATCAAAAACTGCAATAACCCTAAATAAAACAATGAAAAACTCTCATTTATAACAAAACTACTTTTAGTAGTTTTAAAAAATTCTAAAACAATTTAATAAAAATTTTTTATTCTCCATTCCAGTTCGTGAGGTGATAGTATTGCTCCAAACACTATAAACCCAACAGAAAAAAAAAAGCAATAATCTTGCAAAACAAGAGTATGTTCCAAGTACTTTGTGGAACATGAAAGCTGTTTCTATTTTCGGGAATATATTATAGTACATTTTCTTTTCTTTTTTTTTGATTTTCTCTCTAATTTAGTCGTGTCAAATTCCTCTCCGTCACTAAGGGGCTCCCACATTAAGCTACTACTACCACTCAGTCGGGAGGGCCAAAGATTATTAAGTTTCCTCCAAACCATGTGACGCCAGCCGACCGCATCTTTTACGCACCGTTTGGGCGGCGTAACACACTCGGAGGACAGCGCTATCCGCTCCTTCCGCTTGCGTGAGCTCACAGACGCCCCTGATTGGCTGTAGAGCCGTGATTAATGTGGGAGCACCAAGTACCTCTCGATCTCTGGATGATAGGGCGAGCACTTTACCACTGCGCCACCCGGAGGCCCGTCTGTGGTATACTTTTAAAGGAATTTTAGACCATTGAATAAACGTAAATTGACCTAATCAATTGTGTGAACTGATTCCGAATAATAAACTGAACCAACGATTCGATAAATCAAATAAACTCCCAAAAGATTTATGAAATCACTGCTAAGAAGCTAATTAACGAGGACGTAAATTTCTGAATTATCAAGCATTATCAAGCATGCTGTGGCACAAACTTTATCACACAACCCTGTTTCTGGTGTCAGCATTTCCCTCCAGCAGCATACCGTGTTGCAATTAAGAGTTAAATGGTAAAACCTGCATTATTCAAGGAAAAAAACAAACCAAAAGGATTTGGGATAAGAATAATATAGAATGCACAGAGAATAAGTGGACTTTTTGTTCCTTGAGGATTAACTGCACTACTGTACTCAAACGAAATCTCTCTTGAAAGCTTAATCAAGAGATGAGTCTTTACATTTCCCACACGAACACTTTAAGGAGCTTTTGATAATGCTGCATAACCAAAAAAGTATATTAAAAAAAAAAAAAAAAATCATGTCACTGATCCATGCAGCCATCTGTTAATGTATTTGTGACAGACTGTTTTGAAAGAACAGACCATGTGTTCATACAGAAGATGACTATCCTCCATATGCAACGCTAAAAACTGCCAGGAATACAAATGGAAGGAAGTAACTCTGGGAAACTCTGATGTCCTTCATGTTCAGTTTAGCGTCCTCAACATCGGGAACCTCTTCTCACTGATACCTCGCGGAAACAGCTCCGTGACTCACACAGACCGCTCTCTGGAGGATTTTAACTCTTCTTGTTGTGTAGAACGCATGCAGCACTTTGTCTTAACAAGCTACCTTTCTAAATCTGGCATCAATTAATTACCAGCTCACGAAACAGCTGAGGCTACAAATCGTGTTCCAAACACTGCTTAACGAGAGGTCGAGGTATTGTGCACAAACGATATTATATGTCTGCACAAACCTAAACTGCATCATGGCATGGCTCATCATGGTGTTGTCCATTACCTAATCCAAGCCTGTACATTCCAAAACATCACAGCAAACATACGAACATCTCGTTTACCTTCTTTTAAACAAATCTCTCAAACTCTCTTTCTAAACAAAACTGCTCAACTGTGTCCCTGTTTTTTTTTATTTTTTTTTTATTTGCTTAAAACCAAACCGCAATAAACCAGTACACAAATGTGTGGAGAGCAAAACAGATTGCAGTCCAGATACGTTTCCGAAAGATATTAAATGTGGGTGGGGCCCATAAACCGGAGGCTTTCTAAGATATTACTAGATTACCAAGCGCTTTATCAAAATACAAACAAAAACAATATTTTTGTTTTTTATTTACAATTACAGATTATTTCAAAAGATATTAGAGCTTTGTACCATGCGAAAATTAAATGGGGCCATTCCTACGTTCCCTGGGTCCCATGTTCCCCTGGTCTACATGGCACAAAATGGAAACCTGGAAAAGTTGCTCCTTTGCTCTCCATTTGTTTGATGGTATTGTTTCTAAAAACCAGATAAAAGAACCACATAATTGTAAGCATTCGTTTTGTTAGCCTTGTTCCATTAAAATAAACTGGATAATATTCAAGACATCTTGAAATGGGTCATATTTTTAGAATAGAGTGAAATATTTAATTAAGCAATCTCATACGAGGGGGAGGGAGTGCTGTTGTGCTCGCATATAGCACAGCTGGGATGCGGCGGTAGGCATGCGAGTGCAGCCTGAGAGCTGAAGGCATCACAGCCGTGCTATATTCAGCTGTACGGCACAAGTTCGAGTGTGATATTGCTTTTATACAACAGTTCCACAAATGCCAATTAGTTTCAACAACAGTGTATGATTTGTTTCTTATACCAATTTGCCGACTGGTGTAATTAACAGGGGTAAAAATTGTTCTAAATTCTTAACGGTACTATGTAGTCAAAAAGTGAGGAAAAGGAGGAAAATAAATAAATAAATAAATAAAAATGAATAAATGAATAAATAAAACATGGTGATGGTGGACAGTCCTGTAAAACTCATAAGTTTCTCTAGTTAGTTGGCTTTGTAGTCATAATTAAAGAACACAATGGCTCAGATACGATCTGGAATGACTTTGAAGCAGTTATTAAAGTGCACTTTTTTTTATTTACTAACAATGTTATCAGATTTGTTTTCTTCCTGAAACCGTTTTTTGAATGTGGTTTTTGGCAGGCGTTCCATACACTTGCGGAATGGCCTCTCGTCCTATCAGATTGCTCGGCTGGAACCAACTGTGTGAACAGAAAAATTTACTTTGGAAACATAGGACCCTTGGAACACAGGCAGACACAAACATGCATCTTGTTTTTTTTTAACCAATAATCGAGTCGAAACACGGAAAATGATATAAAAGCCTTGTTCCTTCTTTGCTAGCATATGCACCTAGACAGAACCACAGGCTGGCGCATTGGGTTATAAGCAGCTGTACCATGGTTAGCGGGTTTAATATTACTGCACACCACAGCAATGTGCTACAATAACAGCATGCCAGCGGCGAAGTAGGTCCTGAAGTCTCCGCAAAAACCACCGAGCACTAAATAATCAATGCAGCCCATGGCTTTCCTTTTCTTAACGCTATTAAAAAGGCACCTTTGTGCTAGAGAAATCTGTGGGCCTCATTATAAAAAAAAAAAAAAAAAAAAAAACTTGCACAAGGAGAGTTATTATGTGCCGTCTCAGAGCTATGTATACAAGATTTGAAAAAGAAAAAAATGGCTGATGTGAAGACGACTCCAATCAAAGCGATTCTCAGACCGAGTACAACCGCAACGTGTAGGACGGACACTGCTCTTTCTGAAGTGCTGCAAAACCAGAAGAACTTGACTGACTCCAGGCTAGCGTGTGTACCCTCCTCCAGCTTCCGGTAGTCTGTGGAAGAACTGTGTAGGCTCCGAACGAAGACAAACATGTGATTACGCTGTTGTCCAAATCAACCCGCTGAAAATTAGGTGCCTTTAAAAGCAGTGTGGGACGCATTATTTTCAGTAAAGTCAATTACCTGGCTCTGGTCTCTTTAGAAGTGTGTAGGCGTGTGTGTGTTGCAGAGGGGGTTGGAATGGAACTGCTTTTCTGAACTCTATCTGAGGCTCTGTACAGGAGCAAGGTTTTAATGAAATTCCCTGATTTATGCCACATCGGTACACTGTGATTTGTAACAGACCTGTCCTGACTGTTGCAGCGGCTCTTTGTGCCAGTGACTGGTGAGGGTTCTTAAACAACACGGGCACAGCCTGTCAAAAAGACGTATCGCGCTCATAGTGCTTCTTGTGCCGAGACACACTGATACGGTCTCTGCTCCCGTGAACAAGTAGAATGAATGTTCATGGAGACAAACGACAAAATGAGCATACGCGGCACTAAATTTGAAGATTATGGATTACGTCTCACGCGAACATAAATAAAATTTTTAAAAAGACTATTAGAAATACCTGTAGACCTGATGATTTATGCAATCAGCCAATCATGTGACGGCAGCGTAATGCAGAAGATTATATACGTATAGGTTAAGAGCTTCGGTTCGTATTTGTCATATATCAGAATGGGAACTCATCAGTCTCGATGACTTTAACCGTGGTAATGTTGTTGCTGATGCCAGATGGACCGGTTTGAGTTTTTCTGCTGATCTGATGGGATTTTCACACATAGATGCGAAAATGACGGGGGGAGGGAAAAACTGAGTAGCAATTCTGTAGTTGGAAACAAATTGTTGATGAGCAAGGTCAGAAGATAATAGACTGGTTCAGACTGAAATGAGGTCTATGATAACGCAAATAAGCACTGTAACAACCTTGAGGTGAAATGGACTACAACAAGAGAAGGACTTAATGTCAGGTTTCACTCCAGTAGGCACTAGAGGAAGAAAAGTTAAAAAGAAAAAAAATTTTTTTTTTACAAGTTTTATGTTCAGGTGCCCTTTTCATGATTTGATGTATTAAATAAATAATAAAGGGATAATAAAGTGGTCAGTGAGTATAATTTATATTATTGCAGCTTTAAGTCCTAAGTAGCGGTTCATGGCTCAGAACCGATGTTTAGCGCTCAATCCCCAGCACTGTCCAGCGCTGCTTTTCTAACCATCACCTTTTAATGCACCATTTATCATGCACTCAGCTTCCCTGCAATATATAATTCAATTACAAACAAGTTATTACTTATTAACATCTACTGTATAATTTAATTCCAGTGTAGTCAAATGAATACTCCTTAGGTACGTATAGTCACCCAGCTAAAAAAAACTGTAAAAAAATTGTAACAAAAAAGAAAGCAGACAGAAATTCCAGCAGTCACTCATGCACAGGAGAGCGAGCTTAAGCTTCAACATGACTGAGTGATAAAGCTCGTCCTGCTGGCACCATGCACATGTCTCTCTCTCTCTCTCTCTCTCACACAAACACACCCCCACACAAGCCCACCACCCGTCAGCCTGGACTCCTTTATCACATTCCGGCTCTAGTCACACTCTTTAGCGACGGCACGCTGATCGAGTCAGCAGTCAGAATAAAACTCCACACACATACATACACATACACACACATACACACACATACATACACACACATACACACACATACACACACACACACACACATACACACACACATACACACACACATACACACACATACACACACATACACACACATACACACACATACACACATACACACACATACACACACACACACACACATACACACACACACACACACATACATACACACACACACAC
>JAAGKR010007218.1:0-38137 GCA_011419295.1 Clarias macrocephalus | reverse complement strand
TGAGTTTTTATGTTCATTCTGTATAAATTGTGGTATTTTTTTAATAATTAATGCACATGTCCATCGTTGATGTTTGTCCATGATAATGTTTATTTTTATTAAGATTGTGATCAAGTAAATCATTTGTTTATTTAAAGAAAAAGAAATACCCCATGTTGTAAATAATGGTTAAAATAAAAATGTTTCTTTGAAATAATTTAATTGTTCTGATATTTCCTTTTTCACATTTTACAAATAATGTGAAATCATCTAAACTAATATGAGCTACTATGTTAATAATATGAGAGGAAAGTCCTGGATTATTATTTACTACGACGGCAGACTAAGAGCACGAAGGATAAAGCAATCCAAACTCAATTAATCAAGCCTCTGTGATTGTGTTCCTGCAGGGACGAGTACTTACTTTGTACTCGTCCCTGCAGGAACACGATCTGGTAAGTGTTCACATTGCTTAAATTATTTACATGGATTTGGTGCTTTTGAAGTTTGCTTTAATTCCATTAATAAAAATGACTTTAAAATTACCAGATGGTAACCATAACACCACGGCTTAATCAGTCACACTCGCTACATCATGAATATGGTTTAATGGTTGTTAACTTCCACAAATAAGTAAAGTGACACATTAAGGACTACCTACCCCCAGTTTTTGACCATTATCAGTTTGCTTACCGTAAAAATAGATCCACAGAGGATGCTATTGCAATATATAGCATCCTATTTTATATATATATATATATATATATATATATAATAGGATGCTATTGCCTTAGCCCTCCATACTGTGCTTGGACATCTGGAGCAGCGGCAAAGCTATGTTCGGATGCTTTTCGTGGATTACAGCTCAGCTTTTAATACAATCATTCCGGACATACTTATCAGTAAACTTGATATTCTTGGCCTCCCTCCGCTCACATGTGCCTGGATAAAGAACTTTCTAACTAACCGGCCTCAGGCTGTGAGACTTGGCTCCCACTTGTCCTCCACCCGCACGCCGAGCATCGGCTCTCCACAAGGCTGTGTGCTGAGCCCCTTCCTGTACGTTTGCTGATGACACCACAGTGGTCGGACTCATCTCGGCGGGTGATGAAACGGCGTACAGAGAGGAAATCCTGAAGTTGGCAGCTTGGTGCTCAGAGAACAATCTAGTTCTGAACACCAAGAAAACCAAAGAGATCATCATTGACTTCAGGAGGCAAAGCACAGATATAGCCCCTGTACACATCAATGGAGAATCTGTTGAGAGGGTCCACACTTTCCGGTTTCTTGGTGTCCTTCTTTCAGACAAGATCTCATGGACAGAGAACACCTCAGCGATTATTAAGAAGGCCCAGCAGAGACTTCACTTCCTGAGAGTCCTCAGGAAGTATAACCTAGATTCCAGGCTGTTGTCCTTTTACCGCTCATCAATTGAGAGTCTGTTAACATATTGTATTATAGTCTGGTATGGCGGCTGCACTATGGCAGACAGGAATAGGCTTCAAAGGTTAGTCAAAGTAGCATAAAAGATTATAGGCTGCGCTCTTCCCTCCCTGCTGGACATTTACACCTCACGCTGTCATAACAGAGCTGAGAAAATCATTAAAGACAGCTCCCATCCTGCATCTGAACTGTTTAACCTGTTGCCCTCAGGAAGACGTTATAGGTGTATTAGTACAAGGACAAATCGTTTTAAGAATAGTTTTTTTCCAAAAGCGATCACCTTGCTTAATCAATATACACATTGACTTTACAATAGGAATACAGTATTAAAGCACAGCAAAACTGTATCTTTAATGTACACTCCATTGTACAATTGTTTAATCATACTAAATGTACAATATTCTAAATGTGCAATGCATTATAATTGCTGTGCAATTACTTCTGCAATATATCTGTTCTAATACAGATCTGTCTATTTAATATCCTAATGTCCCCCACCATCCTTATTTAATGGTTTAATGTCTGAATGTCTGTGTGTATTGTTTATTGTTGCACCGAGTAGTGAGATGCTCTCAATCTCATTGTACATGTATATGGTGCGAATTGTATATGTGCATAGTGACAATTAAAGGCATTCTATCTTCTATCTTCTGAAATGACTTAACTGGAGAGAAATCTGTGTAGTGGATTATTTGTCATTTTCTTTCATTAATATCACTAATTTTATTGCTAAGTTCATGTTGTGGTGTGAACCAAGGTCCTGGTTTGATTCCGTCCTCAGGTTTGTGTGTTTGCATGTTCTCTCTGTGCTTGGTGAGTTTCTTCCAGGTACTCCGATTCCCTCCCACAGTCCAAAGACATACAGTTTGGTGTTCCCAAATTGCCTGTAGTGCCCATTTCCCATGCCTCGTGCCCTGAGCCTTCTGGGTTAGGCTCCAGGGCCCGTATTCACAAAGCTTCTTAAGCCTAAAAGTTGCTCCTAGTCATGAAATTTTAAGGAAAATCTTAGAATTATGACATTTTCTTAGATTTTCCCCTTAAATTTAGGATTAAATCTTAATAAAGATAAAAATTATTTGCAAAACATCTTAGCCCTAAAAACAGCTCCTAAGGTAAAAATAGTTAAGCGTAGGGAAGAGGACTTTTAAGAGCCTTAAGAGTTTCTATATCAGAGGACAAAATGGAGGAAACCCTGTAGTCATGATTATACAATTTCTTTATACATAAACATTATGATTTCACTGTTTATTCTATTATCATGTATTTTATTTTCACAAAGAGCGCGTTTCAAAACCTTTGCAGAGGTCAGAGGTTATATTTTTTATCAACCAATCACAGTCCTTGAACTGCTGCATCATCCCTAGCAACGGGTCTAGGACTTTAGTCTAGGACTCCCAGCTAGGACTTTTTAAACTTCATCAGTTTTTTTTTTTACTAGTTTTTAAACTGTCAAAAAAAAAAATTTAGACTTGCAAATGCATATTCATTGAGTGTGATTCCTTCTTTTGGAAGATCACACCACAACCTGGTTCTTCTTCCCCGAAGCTAGACATCCACCATTCAGCAGTAGCCTGTGACCAAATGTAATGTGCAAAAGTGAACAAAGGATGCTAATGGAACTTTGCGGGGCTGCTTCAAAGCAACAGACTGGAATGCACTCTGTAGGCCCCAAGGAAATGACACTCCATGACAGACTGCATAACACAATACAGGTAGTCCCTGACTTATGAACATTCGAGTTACTAATTTCCATAGATACGAACAGACTGCAGTTCCCCCTTAGTTCACCTCTGGTTCATCATCCAGGATTCCCCTCAGATGTTTGCAGTCTAAGTAAAGTCAACATCTCTGCGTGTGTGTGTGTAAAAGTCGTCCTACACAATAACCCCCACCCCTTTCTCCTCCTCCTCTCCTGTCAGGGTTGATTCTTTTCAAAGGTAAGTTGCAGATTAATTTGTTTTATTTTTACTTAATATTTTCTATTAATTATTTTTCTATGAACATTTTTGTGTTGTAAAACGAATCATTGGAGTTTCCATTATTTCTTATGGAGAAATTAGCTCTGAAACAAAATAGTGTCCGGGATTCCTCTCGTGATTTAAGGGCAGAAAGACAACTTTTCACTTTGAGATTAATTTCCTAAGGCACAGTTATGGTTTTTGGCCACATCATGCCCAGTGGATTGGTACACTTTATATTGTATTTTTGTGTCAAAATCGTACAAGACTTTGTGTCCGACTTGCATAATAATGGAACAGAACTCATTCTTATATAGGGAAAAACCTGTCAACTTCTGTGTTGACAAAATCATCCCTAAAAGGACAGTGAAGTGTTTCCCTAATAAAAGTCCTGGATTACCAGTGATCTGAAGGAGCTGCTGAACAGGAAGAAGAGAGAAGCTTAAAATGGAAAAACTGGAGGCAAACTAGAAAATAAGCTCCAAGTGAACAACGTAAGGGACGTGTGGTCTGGTATAAAAAATATTACCAAACCAATGAGCTGAACAGGTTCTTCAACAGATTTAGTACAGGATCCCCAACTGCTCCCTCTGCTCCACAGACATCACACTCTGCTTCCTGCAGGTCACACTGTCCATATCTCCACACCCTAACCCCCAGAATAAACTTTACAGCTCCATCACCCCAAGCATCTCTTCCACCTTGCCCATCAATAACGATATGCCATCTACTCCTCTCACCCTGTTATCTGCTTTAAGAAGTCAGATGAAGAGGCGGCTGGAGAGACTGAATCAAAACAAGGCTGCTGGTCCTTATGGTATCAGCCCGAGAGGGCTGAGCTAACCAGCTATGTGGGATTTTACAGCACCTGTTTAACCTCAGCCTGGCTCAGGAGAAGATTCTCACGCTGGGGAAAACATCCTGCTTTCCATCCATGCTAAATGACTAAAGATCAGTTGCGCTTACATCCAATGTAGTAAAGGTTTTTGTTTAGTTTTTAAGTTTTTTTTGTTGGTCCTGTCTCATGTAAGACCTCAGGTTAGCACCTTCTAGACCCTCTGTAGTTAGCCTACAACCCTCAGGTTGTTGTGGATGAAGCCATCATTTATGTTTTTTTCCCCCCAGATTTTTTTTCCCTAATTTAGTCGTGTCCCCCCACTCACTAGAGGGTTAGCACATTAAGGCTACTACCACTCAGTTGGGAGGGCCGAAGACTATCATGTGTTTCCTCCGAACCAGGGTTAGGGTTAGCAACCACATCTTTTCGAACCGCTCGCTCACACACATTAGGGGACAGCGCTATCCGCTCCTTACGCTTGCGTGAGCTCAAAGACCCCCCTGATTGCCCGTAGAGCCGTGATTAATGTAGGAGCACCAAGTATCTCTCACCCCTCCCCTCTGAGAGTGCTCGGCCAATCAGCTCTCTCTAGACCTCTAGCTGCGAAAGGTGAGTGTTCTACTACTGCGCAACCTGGAGGCCATTTATCTTAGGTATCATTACCTAGGTTGTTCTGAAGACACTCCTAAGGTGGCTCTACGAAGAGTGGATTTCATGCCGCATTCAGAGAAAATCTTGGACAAAACCATCAATCTGGCCGCAAACTTGTAACCAGGCGACAAACACTGGATTTTTATAAGGCCATCTTAAGAAGAACGAAGGAAATGCTTGAAAAATCATTTGTACAGTGTTAGCAGCCATTCGTCTGGATATTTGTGATCGCTGCTTAAATTGTATTGTAACCTGAACCTAGCTCTATATGACACTATTAAGCACCTCTGTGGTTTGGTTTCCCTAGATAAACAAAAATAAACTGATCCTTTTTGACTAACCTAATTGATGTGTGAATTTTAACTCTTACATTTGTTTCTCTTCCTCTACATATAGTTTATTTGTTTTGTCTTTTTGCTGTTGCTGATTAACAGTTTTTTTTTTTACTGTGTTCACTGAAATATTCAAGATTTGACTCCTCTCCAACAGACACACAGTAAATAATCTTCTGCTGGCTGGAGTAAACATTTAAATCAGCCTGATCAAACAGGTAAAATCAAAGCATGCAACATTACCATTTATTTTATGTGCTGATAACAGCAATCAGTTTTGTGCTTCTTTCAAAACAAACAAATTGTTCTTATTAGAAATGTTTATCTGGTACACCAGAGACAACACCTCTGCTTGTAATATTTTAATAAATAATTCTTCTAAATTTGTTCTTCTTAAACAAGGCTGTAATATCAGTACAAACATTTAGACAATATAAATTACAATACACACAGCAGAGATTCTTATACAATTATTCTAAAATTAATATTGAACTAATTTTCCATATAATTTTTTTTTCGAGTTTTTCCAATAGAGTTAAGAACGCAGTGATGATTTAATACTGCAATTCTGTGAATGTGTAGTCAAAGATAATTATAAAGCAATAATGTAGAAATTGTGGATCTAGCCCACACAAAATAGTATGCTTGTAGCTAGGGTTTACACATTATTTAGCAAAACAGTTCTACCTGCTAGAACCTGCCACCTACAGATGCTACAATGAGTCACTGGTGTAAAGCTTTGTGTGATGCAAAGATGTGGAGTGATCTAGTCCAATACATTAGTGCAGTAAGGATCTTCTCTGAAACAGAAGCCAGACTCCTGGGTTGGGATTTTTTAAATCTCACCTCTGCACTATAATGAATTATGGTGAATTAATGGTGATTTCTGTAAGGATGTGATGAGGGAGCTCACCTGAACCGATGTGGCTCAATTAGATCTTTCTATTAATAGCTGTTTGTTCTGGGAAACTGGGTTGAACATTGGTTATGTCAAGTGGGCATTTGTTTTATCTTGTTTTTCTTTTATATTAGTTGGCATTTGTTTTATGGAGTTATTTAATTAAGTTTTACATCTGGTGTGTGTAGCCTCTTGTGTGTCTCCTCTCTTGTATGTTTAGTTACTCATCTGTTTAGCTACTAACCATTGAACTACTAACTTTCTTAGCTCTTAGTTTGTTTAGTCTCCTAGTCTGTCCAGTCTTCTAATCTGTTTAGATCTTAGTCTGTTTAGTTACTAACCTGATTAGTTTATAGTCTTTCATACCTAGTCTGCTTGTCCCTTGGATCTTTGACTACTAGTCTGTTTAGCTACCATCCAGCTTAGCAGCTAGTGAGTGTAACAGCTAGTAGGCCAAGCTAAGCCTGTCTAGTATGTTTAGTCTTATAAGTTCAGTCCCTTGTCTGTTTGTATCCCAGTCTGTTATTTGATTAGACAAACGAGGGTGATTGCAACTGTAATTTACCCTGACATGAAATGTTTGGGCTGAAACTTTGGCCTGAGCCGTAAATTAGAGACGTTTATTACATATTTAAATTCAAAACATTAAACTTTTACTTTAGCCGCGATCCACAATCTGTATTTTTTATTTCATACGTCGTAGGTTATTAGACTTTAGACTAAAGTAATTATAGAATCTAATTTATAATTACTAAATAGGTCAAAGATCACTGGTTTAGATTAATGAGGTGGCTCGCAACTGTGTTTCACCCTAAACAAAATGTTTAGGCCTCAACTGGGGCCTTAACATTAAATTAGAAACATTTATTAGACATTTTAGTTAGAATTATCTAATTTTGACCCTGTTGGCGTTCTGCCTACAAGATTTTTTAACCCTACTAAGGGTGTTTGGGCTCCTGGAGGGACTTTACAACAGCTTACTCAAAAGCGAAACGTTTAGCTTTTAAACTCTAAATAGGCGACATCGGTCGACCGTCATGTTGGGGAAGGCTGAAAATGAGGCCTGAGTGGCTGGCCCGTGCACAACGCATGTTCCGGGAAATTTAAAGCTTTGATGGCGCCAGTGTGTGTGGCTTGCCATTTTCTGTTGACATTGTTCAAATTGTCAGTTTCGAAAGCTCTTATGCAGTGTGTGAAAACTTTCTCCAGTTTTTTATTGATAAGGTTTCTTCTACAAAGGCTCTTATTACATCTCCTGCATGTGACCCATCTATCTCCATTTCTGGCTCTAGCTCTGCTGTTTTTAACCAGTTTGAGCCTATCTCTCTTTCCTTTCTGTTAAAGATCATTAATATTATGCAGGATCTCCTGCTGATCCCATTCCTCCGCATCTTTTTAAAGAATTGGCTCCCATTCTAGGTCCTATAGTTTTAAATATTATAAATAGCAGCTTGGGATCTGGGGTGGTTCACCCTTTGGAGTCGGCGAACTCGCCGGCGGGTCCAAGTGCATTTTTTTCTGGTAACCATAAAAAGAACTTAAAATGCTCCGTCATTTTAATCATATATATAAGTGTAGTACATAATTTAAATCCGCAAAGGGTTATATATCTATTTAAAGCTAATAATTTTAAACAAAGAAAGTTTAATAAAAAGTAAATATTCTCATTTTATGTAATCCGTATGAATCCGAGGAGAGGCACAGACTTTCCGTCGCACTTCATTATCTGATAATGACCGGAGGCAGGACACGCCCACAGGACACGCCCATATCATATTCACAGGGAAAACAGCTGTAGAAGCACGCTACATACAAGACCACGCCCCCTGCACGCGCGCACACAAACCAGACACACACAGATTCAGTGAGTTTCCTGCACGTGTGGAAGATGTCACGCGCTGTACAGGTTTCTGAAGCTCTACAGAATGTTCTGGACGGTGTGAGAACAACACTGAAACTCCGACAAAAAACGGGTGTGTTTTAAAGAGTATTTGCTCCACCGGAGGAGGAGAATCCAGCAAGCTGCTACCATGGGTGAGTTATTAAGTCTCATATAATCCTTATTCTGATAATATAAATCTCATCTCATTTTATTTTTACATACATAGTTTAGGGTAGCACGTAGAAAACACCGCTATTCGGGCTACCATACTGTCTTATGTAGCTTAGCACAAACCTGCTAGCTCCCGGTGGCTAAAGCTAATGTCTGATGTGATGGATGTCAGTATCAGCTGTGGTGTAAATATTCCAATTTAGTTTACCCAGTTTTGGGTACATTTAGCTTACGGTAGGTATTTGATTCAGTTTTTGGTTAACTTATGACACTGCTATCTATGATGTTATTTAGCACAAACACTTTAGCTCCCGGTGGCTAAAATACTGCCTCATGTAGCTTATTGATATTCAGGTATATGAATAAAAAGACCCCCCGCTTTTTTTTATTTGTTGTATGACATACAAAAGCTAGTGTTGTCTTTATGCGTGTTATGCATGGTGATTGATAATGATATACAGTACTTTATTTTATTATCATGCTTATTATCATGCTCATGTTGTATTTTTATTTATTTATTTATTTATTTTTATAAACAGTTGTGAGAATGAAAATGATCAGCCACCTGTTTGATAGAAAGCAAGCGGTCTGGATTCTGGATGGAAGGGGTCTGGATTTTGGTCATTTTAAAGAGGATGGACACACAATAAGCATCTGTCTGTACCTGTGAGTGTGTACAACCAGCACATGGACTGACCTCGGGTTACAGAAGTGTTGCTCCAGCTAGTAACAGGGTTTGTATGCAGTGTAAAGCAGTGTATGGTAAGAAGCAAAAAACACCATGGAAACGCCAGGTATGTAATGTTCACTTATGTTTTCAGTTAAACAAGAACTGCTTTTTGAAAGTGGCACAAAGATGTATGACTGTGGTGTAGGAGGGGACTAGACACTTTTTTTTATTTTTTATTTTGCACGGCCATATTTATGCCATAAATGTACCTTCTGTGTATAAGATGATCTGTGTCCCTCTCCATTCAATCCTGGACATTTTCTTTGCACTATGTAAGTGAGTAGGTCATGTATAGGGTGTAAGAGTGAGTTATTCTGCCGGTCAGTTAACTATATTCTAAATAAACTACAAACACAAAAATGTTTTTGTCCTGAAATGATTTTCTTTTAGCATTTCTCTGTGTCACATACCTGACTGAAAGGCGCATTATGCAAATCATTATTCAAGTTTTTGTCTTCTCTAGTGTGAAGTAGAGCATTATTCATGATCATTCACGCCTCCTCGCATACAGCCTTCCCAAAACAAAAAGTGTCTTAGAAAATGTAAATCAATATATTGTTTCCTGTGAATGAGTGATCAAGATGATTATCACATCATTTTAAAGTAAAAACTCTAGACTACAAGATCCAGGTAACCACAAAAAATATAAAAATATAAACAAATGTTATGAATGTGTTTTGTGAACTTATTTCAGTGATATATTTTTTTGTTGTTTCCAATAATCATGCATAACTGTAATTTTCTCAAAAATACAAACTTGTACATACATACTGCTCACCTATTACTGTAGCCCAGTTTGTGCTGAATACAGTGTAGTTAGTCTTTAGACATTTATATGTTTATAAGTAACTGAAAAATATACAAATGTCAGGACATGTCAGAACTTCTTCAGGGCCCCAAAACACCCTCAGACTCCTAAGGGTTAAACATGCAGTTGTGCAGTCTTTGTTAAAGAAACCTAATCTTGATCTGTCTGTGTTTTCTAATTACAGACCAATCTCCAAGCTACCATTTCTGTCTAAGATTTTGGAGAAAGTAGTTTATAAACAACTAATAAGTTATCTTGGTGAGCATAGAATTCTTGAGGTTTTTCAGTCTGGTTTCAAGGCTCTTCACAGTACTGAAACAGCTCTGTTAAGGGTTTTAAATGACATTTATTGTATTACTGATTCCAGTAATTCTGTGATTCTTCTGCTGCTTGATTTAACAGCTGCCTACAGTAGGCCATGACATCCTTCTGTCACGCTGGGTGGGAATTACAGGGACAGCTCTAGACTGGTTTAGGTCATATCTTACTGGTAGAACATTTTCGGTTAGTCTTTGAGATCTGGAGTCCTCATCAGCTCCTCTGATATATGGGGTCCCACAGAGTTCTATCCTTGGACCCCTTCTTTTCTCGTTATATTTGTTGCCGCTCGGTTATATCCTGAGAAAACATGGCATCTCCTTTCATTGCTATGCAGATGACAGTCAAATCTATCTCCCGTTAAAGCAGAAGGAAGGCTATTCTGTCAAGGCTCTGTTAAAATGTCTAGATGACATAAAGGCATGGTTAGCCCCAAATTTTTTTCATTGTAATGATAAAAAGACAGGTTTTGGTATTTGGTCCTGGTGGAGGAGTTCCACCTCTGGATTTCAGAGCTTTGGGGCAGTATGTTAAACCCACAGCATCAAATTTAGGTGGGATTTTTGACCACTGCCTTAAATTTGATAAACAGATCAGTGCTGTGGTTCGGTCCAGTTTCTTTCAGTTAAGGCAATTGGCAAAACTTAAACCTGTTTTGTCCTTTAGGCTTTTCGAAATAGCCTTCCACGCCTTCATCACCACTCGTATTGATTACTGCAATGCCCTGTATTTTGGGGTTTCTCAAGCAGCATTACAGCTGATCCAAAATTCTGCTGCTCGACTATTAACGTCCACATGTAAAACAGAACATATCTCTCCAGTTCTGGCTTCTCTTCATTGGCTCCCTGTACAGTACCGAATTAATTAAAAAATTCTTTTGGTCACGTTTAAATGTTTACATGGCCTTTCCCCGCCCTACCTCTTGGATCTGCTTAAGCCATATGCTCCATCCCGGACTCTCAGCTCATTAGATAAACTTCTGCTGATGGTACCCAAGACCAAGTGCAAGCTCAGGGGTGATCGGGCGTTCTCTGTGGTGGCACCCAATCTGTGGAATGACCTACCCTTGACCATTCATGAGGCCACATCACAGAGGGTGTTTAAGTCCCATCTCAAAACTCACATGTTTTCTTTGGCATTTAAACCAACATGAGATTGTGTGTGATGTGATTTTAATTATGTTCCTTTTAAATATTATTATTATTACTTTTAATTTCTTAATTTAGTTCCTTATTTTATTTTATTGTATTACTATATTATTTAATTATTTATGTGAAGCACTTTGGGGCATTCTTGTTGTCAAAGTCAAGTCAAGTCAATTTTATTTATATAGAGCTTTTAACAATTGAGATTGTCACAAAGCAGCTTTACACAATAAAAAGAAGTAAGTTTGTATGCAATGTGTATGAATCAAAATGATTAGATTGTCCCGGATGAGCAAGCCGAGGGCGACGGTGGCAAGGAAAAACTCCCTAGGATGGTAATAGGAAGAAACCTTGAGAGGAACCAGACTCAACAGGGAACTCATCCTCATCTGGGTGATAACGGGTAGCAGGGATTGCATAATAATGTGTACTGGAAGTTCAGTATAAAAGGAGATGTGTTAAAATTAAAATTAAAAGGAGACCAGTTTGTTCCTGGAGGCTCAGGTAGACTGTAGGAGATTCCAGTCCTGAGCTATCGAACAACTGAAGTCACAGGTCCCCAGAGCATCAATCGATGATAGGACAGTCTTAATGGAAACCATCCCCAGCCACTATATGAATCCAGGCAGACCACACGGGGCATCCATGTGATGAGATCTCCAATCAGAAGCAGGACTCCAGGACGGGTTAGACGGGTCCAGAGGGCAGAGGGGTCTGGATCACTGGCAACTCAGGAGTGAACATGTATAGCTCGACAGAGAGACAGATAGAGGGAGAGAGAGAGAGGAGAGAGCAGAAAAGGAGAGAACAGAAAATAAGAAGAGATGGCAGTTAGGTATGGTCACAGTCAACATGTATAAGGTGCATGTATATTAGTGCAAAGTGCAAGCAGAGACTCCGGCAGGACTAACTATAACAGCATAACTAAAAGGGAGAGCCAGAAGGAAACACAAACATGAGGTCTCCCTGAGATGTAAAGCAACCAATCACCTCACCGTCAACAAACCTGAGTGAACAATGAGAGTAGGGAGGACAGCATCTAAACATACCAGTTTACCAGATACTCTACGTCCATGAGTCCCCCAGATCTGCTCCTTTACCGAAGGTTAATCTATTTACAAAAATGCTTGGCTAAATAAATAGGTTTTTAGCCTCGACTTAAACACTGAGACTGTGTCTGAGTCCCGAACATTAATAGGAAGACTATTCCATAACTTTGGGAAAAAGCTCTGCCCCCTGCTGTAGTGTTAATAATACGTGGTACTGACAGGCAGCCTGCATTCTTTGATCGAAGTAGGCGTGGCGGATCGTAAGACACTAACAGTTCACTCAAATACAGTGGCGCGAGACTACTTTTAAATGTCAAAAGTAGTATCTTTAAATCGATGCGAAATTTCACGAGGAGCCAATGCAGTGTAGATAAGATAGGGGTGATGTGCTCGTATCTTCTGGTTTTAGTGAGGACTCTCGCTGCTGCATTCTGTACTAACTTGTTAAAGTGCTATACAAATAAAGATGAGTTGAGATGAAAGGTGAATTGATCTTTCTTTGCCTGTGAATCAAGTCCATGGATGTTCCAAGTTAAAAAAGTGAATAATGCCTATTTTTTTCCAATATAAGCTGCATATTAATTTTAAGGTGTATGTGTGTGGATGCGCTATGTACAGCTGTCATTAGTAAATGCCAATTTCAAAGCGGTACAAATACTTCGACTCTTCAAACCTCGTGCACACACTTGCGGACAACCATGGGTTCCTCTAAGAAGCTATGTAAGACTCTGAAAATGAAAGTTATTGATGCCCACAATGCAGGAGAAGGCTACAAGAAGATAGCAAGACATTGTCAGCTTGCATTTTCCACAGTAAGTGGGATTTGGAATGGCCAAACAGTCCCCTGATTTAAACATTATTGAAAATTTGTGGGTAGATATTAAAAGAGCTGTGCATGCAAGACGACCAAGAAACATTACAGGACTAGAAGCCTTTTGCACAGAAGAAAAATGCAAGAATTTAAAAACTTTTAGCTGGCTGTGACAAGTGTTTGCAAGCCGTGACATCTGCCAGAGGAGTTGTTATTAAGTACTGATTATGTAGGGTGCCCAAACTTTTGCAAAGTGCCACAATAATGTTTATATTTTTAATTTTTGTTAAATTTATGACATAAAAAGTAACTATGCATCAATGTCTCAAATGTCTCAAAGAGAGACTGTGTTAATATCTTTTCAATTAAAAACATCATCAAAATCTGTTATTTATTAATGAGTGCCTAAACTTTTGCATAAGACTAAGTCAGAATCCCGCCTAAACATAGCCAAAAAATTACAAAGTCTGCAGGGCAGGAAAAAGAGTTATACCAGGGATCTGGTTATCCTTTGTGGGCTCTTCCCATTTTGGTTCCCTCCAGTGTCCTCGAGACATATTTGGGGTGTTAAAAGCAATTAAAAATAAAAATTTTACTCCATAACACATTAACATGTATGACTTTTATCTCAAATTCAAACAATATAGAGAACATATATCTTGTAATATTGCAACCAGTCCCTATACTAGAACACAATTTTGTGTTTGATTATTTTTTTGTCAATCATGTCAGCCATATCTGGGTGTTATAGATCATGCTTATCTCTGAAGAAATGAAAAGACAATATTTTCATTAACAGTAGTTTTTAATGAAAACTTTCAGGACATGAACTTGAATTTCAACAATCACCTACATCTTATAAAATGCAAACAAGGACTGAGGCATTATTCTTGATACAGGGAGTGTTGGTTGGTAACAAAGAACATTCCATACCATTTCCAATACACATGCATCACAAAACCTCACAGTATGTTTGCCACAGATGTATTTTTTGCAGTTTCTGCATGTTTTTTGTGCCTTAGTATTAGTTGATGGCCCACACACATCACAGCGTTTCCTTTTGCCACTGACTGCAACCTAGAAGAATGAAAAACATTTTAGTTCATGTTTTATTTTATGAATTTGTAAAATCACACACAACACAAAACTGCAACAGAACACTTACTTGAGTAGCTTGGGGTCCTGGTCGTGTGCGGCGTGCATCTGCAGCAGCTGGACACTCTGTCATTCTTCTCATTGTGTCTAGAGAAGCTGGGGTCCTGTGCACATGTTGCCAAGCTCTTCGAGGAAAAGCCGTCTCCTTTGGAGCTTCCTCGGATTCCAGTCTGGGTTGATTGCTGTCCAGATTGTGTATGCATTATAGGCTGAGGCATCCAGCATGTTATAAAAAATCACCAGTGGCCATCGCAGTGTTCTTCTTTGACAGCTGTAGCAGGCCAGCAGCTTGTCAAGGTTGTCTACCCCTCCTTTGGTGGCACTGTAGTCAAGTATGACCCCTCGCTTGCGATCCTCTCAGCTACTTATTTTTCCATCCTTGTGTAGAGTGCTCATCAGCAACATGTTCTTTCCTTTTTTTGGTATGTAAGATACCAGGGCAGTGTTTGCTGTGAACAAGAAGTTGGAGGAATGCACTGGTCTGCTCTTCAAAGTGAGAACCTCAGGTGGGAGCTCTGTCCTATTTTTACGAATTGTTCCAAACATTGTCAGCTTTCTTTTGAGAAGCTCCTGTCCCAGTTTGTATGATGTGAAAATGTTGTCGCAGGTAATGTTGTGACCACTTAAGCCCTGTGCCATATCTAGCACCACTCGTGTCCCCTGTTTTTTTTCAGCAGCAGCTCCTGCTTGCTTCCCTGTATAAATTTGCATGTTCCATGCATATGAAGAAACAGCATCACAGGCAGTCCAGATTTTGACACCATACCTTGCAGCGGCCCCTAAACCCCACAAGCCGTTCATCTACAGTTACATTGGGCCCAGGGTTGTAAAGGTGGGGAAGCTGGTCCCACACAGTGCGGATTGCTGCCAGCTTGTCACCCCGCTGTCTAACACCCCGCTGTCTTCTTTCTTGAAACTTTCAGTGGACTCGCCTCTTGACCTGTAGACAACAGCAAGGATGAGGATGCCAATGTAGGCATGCAGATGCATGAAATCCATCTCTTTCCATTGCTCACCATAAACACGTCTTCCCTCAAGATTGGTCATGTCCAGAACAATTTTTTGAATAGAGTGAGGAATCAGCAGCTCAAAAGATGACTTTATATCTTGAACATGTGCGACTGCAAATTGTGTGGGTCCTGGTACCATCCGAATTATGTTTGCAGCTGAACAAGGGGACTCTCCCACCGGGGACAAACACCATTCAATCTGTCCATTTTTTGACAGAAATGTCTGTTGTCCTCCAAGTAGCAGAAGGGTCTTGGGCTGCTCCAGTAGCTTTTTGTAGTCCTCCATCTGCTGCTCGTTGAGGTGCATCTTCCTGGTCATCTTAAGATTCACTCTCAGAATCTGAATTTGTCTCTACATCATCATATTCTGAGACAATTTCCTCTTCTGCATCGCTGTGTTCCTGACTCTCCTCAAATATGAGCTCTAAAGCCCTCTGACAGCTAAATCGTTTGGCCATACTGAGAGTCTCTTTTTGTCCCGTCCCAGTGATTAGCAGGTGCGAGGCATATAGTCAGAGAAAATGTCTGATGTGTAGAATGTTATCAAACATCACTCTAAACTACTGGACATGTGCCAGAAGTTCAAGAGAGATCAAACAGTTCCTTCTGTGCTTTGGTGTGTCTTGATGTGCATGTCTGTGCTCCGCTGTGTATGTGGGTCAAAATGACCCAAAGACCTTATGAAGGAACTAAGTGTGTGGGGTATAGTAGCAAGGATGCAATTTTTTTCTTTATTTGTAAATGTTTATCACAGAAAATGAGCTAAGGCCATGGCGTTTCAGGCGAAAAGAATATACACTTGTAACATTTTTACAATATGATTATTGTGATGATTTTCAAAGGATAAGTTACTGTCTCATATTATACCCAGGTCTTTCACTGTCGAGCTGGTGGTAATAGTACATCCTTTTAAACACAAGCTGAATTGTGAGAGCTGTTGTGTACTGGTTAATGGGCCAATAAGTAACATCTCTGTCTTATCTGAATTTAGTAAAAAAGAATTATGGTTAATCCAATCTTTTATATCTTGAACACACTCAGTCTAGACAACTTGGGTATTTCGTCTGGTTTTGTGGAGATGTATAACTGGGAATCATCAGCATAAAAATGGAAACTAATACCATGTCTTCTAATGATGTTACCCAAGGGAAGCATGTATATTGACAACAGCAGTGGTCGTAAAACTGACCCTTGTGGGACCCCATATTTCACTGGCATTACTCCAGACAGTTCTTAGAGCTACAAAATGGTATCGATCAGACAGGTAGGATCTAAACCATTTTAATAGCTGTCCCTAAATACCTATGTGATTTTGTAAGCGATCTATGAGAATATTATGATCTATAGTGTCGAATGCAGCACTAAGATCAAGTAAGACGAGTATTGAGATGCAGCCTTGGTACGAAGCTAAAAAGAAGTCATTTGCGATTTTAACTAGTGCAGTTTCTATACTATTATGGGGCCTGAAACCTGATTGAAATTCTTTGAGGATATTGTTTTACTGCAAGAATGTGCATATTTGAGCTGATGGTACCTTTTCTAATATTTTTTATATAAATGGAAGGTTTGAAATCGGTTTATAATTTATTTCATTCAGGTCTAAATGAGATTTTTTAAGAAGTGGTTTAATAACTGCCAACTTGAAAGATTTAGGGACGTGACCTTGATGTTTAGAAGCGGCTCTCCAGCCATATGTATCACTTCTTTTAAAAATCTGGTTGGGATTGGATCTAACAAGCATGTTGTTGATTTAGCCGAGGTGATAAGTTTATACAGCTCTTCCTGTCCTACACATGTAAGGCACTGAAAATCTAACTGTGAAGCTTTAGACTGGACTCGATTTAATCAGATTTAATCGGATTCAGATTGGGTAATGATCGAGTTGTTTTGTTGCGTTTATGGGTCCAATTGTGTCTCTGTGTCTTTGGAGAAACGGCCCGTTTAAGGACGGTGGCATGTGAAGGTGGGCCAGAATTTTCTGAGAGAGTAGTGTATTTGTTAAATATGATGTCTTTACAAGTCATCAAGGGGGTGTTTCTCAATTTAATTCTTGCCCACTTCTGTGCCATTGACCATTCCGGTTCACTAAAGTGTTGGATGGGTTCCATTAAGTAAACTGTAACCTGTGTGTAGTGCTCTAACAAAATTTGCAAGTTACTGTTCATCCGATGGAGTGTGTTCTCTTTAAGGTTCTCTAAAGTTGCAGTGTCCTGATATGATGGTTTTATAAACTGGGTTAATTTTCTGACTTGTTTAGACATCCCTATAGGAAAGTTCCCTGTGAATATTTAACCTTCCAGTATCTCCATGTGGTGTGGTGTTTTGAATCAGTTTAAAATAGGTTTTGGTCAATATTTTATTGTATGTGATAATTTGCTGATGTTGTTGTGTTATGTTCCCTGTACCATGTATCTGATAGGTTCCTAAATGCCATAAATTTATTCTGCACTTTCACCATTCTCAAACTTAAAACAAGAAGGAAACAAACAGTTGTATAAAGGATAAAATGATAAACCCAACTTTTTTTGGTAGTCTGCCCGGTCTTGTCCTTGTGGGTTTTTTTAAGCAATCCAGGGATTTTTGGGTCTGCCGACCATTCATTTTCAATGGGGCGCAATATCCCCAGGCCCAACTTATCGACCCAATGACCTAACTTATCAACCCAGGATCTGGGTGCCCTGCCATTACACTTTCGGCCACTGTGGGGCCGTGCAAGTTGGGTTGCAGGTGGGGTTGGGAAAGTTGAGTTCCAGGTGGTGCATGAAGACAATGTGAGGCCATTTAATTCTCAACATTGGACCTGGGTACGAGGAGTTCGGAGTATTGCCCAATTTTGTAGCCCATGGGTACCCGCTTAGCCCCAGGGGCCCCAAAATGGAAATTTGTTCCAATGTGAAATCTAGTATGTCTGAGGTGTACCAAGGAGCCCCCGAGTACCCCCCAGGGGCCACAAAGTGGAATTTCTTTCCAATGTGAAATCTAGCATGTCTGAGGTGTCCCAAGGGGGGCTCCAGGGGCCTCAAACTAGATGTTTGTTCCAATGTAAAATTTAGCTCGTCTGAGCGGGCTATGAAGCTTGTCTTCAGGATGCATTCAGAGCTCGCAAGATGGAGCCCTGGGCCTAAGGGCATCTGAAATGCGCATGAATTCATAAGGCTCCTAATCAAATTCTTTAAAAGATATATGAATCATTTAGAATGCAAATCAAAGCTTAGAATGCTACCTTTACATCTTGGTAAAACACAAGTCAGTCAGACATTCTCTTCCTCCGAAACAGGCCTGAATGCCCAGTGCACGTTTGAACCAGATCCATGGGCGTAGAAGCAGATGAAAAATGCTTGAATTCATAAGGCTCTCAGTCACATTCTTTAAAAGATACATGAACCGTTTAGAGCTCAACTGAAAGCTCAGAATGTTACCTTTACATCTTGGTATAGCATAATTTATTTAGATATTCTCTTCCTCCAAAATAGGCCTGAGTATGCAATGCACATTTAAACTCAGATCCATGGGCCGAGGAGCAGCTGAAAAACATCAGTTCATCAGGCTGCCAATCAAATTCTTTAAAAGATGGTTCATGGATATGAACCATGGATGAGCCATTATGAGTTCAAATGAAAGCGTAGAATATTACCTTTTATATCTTGTTATAGCAGAAGGGATTTTGAGCTGCTTTTCCTCCAAAGTATGCCTAATTTTCCAGTGCACGTTTAACTTCAGCTCCATGGCCTCAAGAGCAGCTGAAAATCATAAATTCATCAATAATACATCAATCATTTAGAGTTCAAATGAAAGCTCAGAATCTTTATACCTTGGTACAGCACAAGAGATTCTAAGCTGCTTTTCCTCCAAAACATGCTGATTTTCCACTGCATGTTTGATCTATTACTCAGGCCCATGGGCCTAGAAGCAACTGAAAAACATTACTTCATCAGGTTGCCAGTCAATTCTTAAAAAGATCAATCAATAAATCTAAGCAATCAATAAATCTATCAACATTTATTCATATAGCAATTTACAGCAACCCATGTTAAACCAAAGTGTTTCACAGCATTAAAAATTACATAAAAATGGCAAACAGGTAGCAGGAAAAAAGACAAAGACAAAATAATAAAATTATAAAAAAATATATATCTATATCAAAAGCCATTCTAAAAGTCCAGTGCACATTTGTCCTCTGAACTAGATCCATGGGCCTAAGAGCAGATGAAAATTGCATTAATTCACAAGTCTCCCAATCAAATACATGAATTATTTGATTGGGAGACTTGATTGGGAATGTTACCTTTCCATGTTGATATAACACAAGGGATTCAGACATTCTGATCTTCTAGAATAGGCCTGATTATCCAGTGCAAGTTTGACCTTTGACCCTGTTCTACAGGCCTTTTTTTGAGGTTGTATGTAAAATGTACTGTTGTACAAGATCTCATCGTAGTAGGATTGACATGATAGATTCTGCTCTTTCAGAGAAGTCTGCTTTCAGTGATGTACAGCATGTTAAAAGACAGGTGCAGATGCCAAAGGATGATTCATGAAACGTTATAGGGTTGACCTCTGGCACTGTTGTACAGGTCTGTAATGTACAGGGTGTACCATGTTCTCCCAGTATGTCGCATAATTCCTACTGAACACCTTTAGTCAAACGTGCATGGGAACCTCGTCATTCCTTGTTAACTTCTTATTCACTGGTTTTTATAGTTAAGGGACTTAAGTTTAGAAGTTTGGTGTTTGAACTATCATAGTTTGAGAAGTTGGTCTGAATGAACTGCTGAAACACATTTAGGGCCTTTGCTGTTGTGCAAGAAAGACCAACTGAGGATCCTAGTCCTCGGCTCTGCGAGTCGAATTGACGGTTGCCGTCTTGACCTCAATGACGCTTGCGAAACAGGCCTTATCCACGATTTGACACGTGTACAAAGTACAAGAGCAAAAAATGTTTTATGTCATTTTTATTTTATATATATTTTCATATAGTAATTTTGACTTTATATAAATGAAATTATTGAATTCATTTTAAAGAAATAAGTTTAAAACATTTAAATCACCCAACATCTCAGTATTAACCCAACGTGTCCCTACTGAGATACTGGGTCAGACCCAATATGTCAGTATAAAACCCAAAATGTCAGTGTTAGGATATTGAGTTTATTCGATATTTTTTTGTGCTTGCTTTGTCTCTGCTGGTGGAGGGATGAGGGAGTGTATCTTCCCTTGTTGTTGCCAGTCCCACCCTCTTCAGTGTGCGTGCAAGTTATTGGTTGCTGCCCTGCCTGTCCTTTGTTGGTCCCGTCTCCTGCCGGATGATTGGGTATCCAGGAAATCCACAGGCCTACTTAAGGCCTTCAGACCACAATACTACAGACCGTGTCTTTGCTTACCGTTTTTCCGTATTTGTAACATTATATTGTGTATGACCTTGTTCTACGTTTCTGACTACGTTTTTGTGTATGCCCTTGTTTGGTTTTGGTTGCCCGGTTGTAAATACATTTTGTATATATTTTGTAACCTACCCAGCCAATTTCTGACTGGGAATATCACTGCAGAAAAGGGGGATCATTTCTTGCAATGTTTAAATTGGTTATTGGTGATAATGTTTACATAAAACTCAAGACAGTTGCAAATCCTTTGCTCAAACACATATATATGTATTCATAAACTGGGTTACAAGACAAATTAACATAAAACAAGATATGCAGGTTAATGGAACCAGGAATTGAATGTCCAGAAAATGAGTAATGGAAATAGTATGGTAACTCCCCAATTGTAGATTAATCAGTCCAGTCCAATATGGAAGTATAGGAATGACTATAATGGGTTAACTGACAATGAATTGATGTCCTTAGTGTGGTCTCTGTGCAAAACAAGTTTACTGCTTCAAAATCTCGAGCAGTTGCAAGGATGCATTCAAAACTCAGCAAACACATAGGCCTTTAGGCCTAAGAAGAGGCATTACATTAAAATCCTGATTGAGCAGCAAACAAAAGTTTCCCAACCAGGATTGTTTGTAGTAGCCAGAGCCATGTGGACTCAAACAGAATCTCTCTCTCACTCTACTCTTACTTTTTTTAAACCTCTAGAGCTACTAGTGCCATCTAGTGGTCCGGAGAAGAATGACACCCTAAAGTTTTGCCAAATAAACCTTATAGCAGGCGGTGACAGTTATATATCCACCCCCTCCATTTGGAAGCGTCTAAACAGTGCCATAAAAACGTTTTAAGTTTTGCACATGAAAAGAATCTACATGATTAGGATCATCAACAAAAAAAACAGAGTAGTTTACCGGACCAAGACATTTGATTATTTTGGCATGACCTTTCCGTTTTGCAGCCAGTTTAGCCATAAACACTTCGTTGGCCCGTGACAGAGGGTGAGTACGAACCGAGACCAAATGTCCAACCTGAAAGAGAGCTGGTCGTCGTCTTAAGTTGTAGTGACGTTGTTTCTCTTGGGTTCGCTCCACATTCCTCTTCAGTCTCAATCACCTCTTCATATCTCTCCAAGACGGGATACGCTGGGCTGTCGGGGTCAATGGTTCTCTCCAAAGGACCTTTAATTTTTCTCCCCAGCATGACTTCGGCTGGAGTGAATCTGGTACTCTCCTGCCAGGCTGTATTAATGGCAAAGCGGAATTCTGCTATCCATCTGTCCCAATGGCGGTGACGGTCTCGGACATAGGAGGCAATCATAGTTTTGAGAGTGCGGTTGACTCGTTCTGTGAGGTTTGTTTGAGGGTGTGCAGTGGTGGCTAATTTCTGGATGACACTCCATTGTTTGCAGACTAGTGTGAGTAGTTGAGAAGTAAATTGTGATCCTCTGTCGGATACCTGGTACATCGGGGTACCCCATCTGGTGAAGATTTCTTCTACCAAGATGCGTGCTATCTGTGGAGCTTTTGCAACACATAAAGGAAACAATTCCACCCACTTAGAACAGTAATCCACAATTCCTAATAAGTGTTCATTCTGTTTTGGACTTTTTGGGAATGGTCCCATGAGGTCAACTCCTAGCTTATGTCCAGGTTCCACTACTGGTGTAGACTGCATATGGCCAGCTAGTTTGGAAATGGAAGATTTATGCTGCTGGCACATACCTGACACTCCTTACAAGCTTCCATACGTCTGAGCATAGGGTAGGCCAGTAACAAATATCCATAAGTTTTAACAAGGTTTTGAGCTTGCCAAGATGTCCGCTTAAAGGATTGTTGTGTGCGTAATTGAGGAAATCTTGTCTTAACTGTGTGGGAATGACTAACTGAAGTTTTGGTCCTTTTGATCCTTGTGGCATGCTGCGGAACAGAAATCCATTCCTCACTAAGTAATGTATGCGAGTGGTATCTGGGTCACTGGAGGCTTTGGCTTTAGTGATGAGTTCTTGGATTTCTGGATTTTCCTGTTGGGCTTTTCCAATGTCAGACCATTCAATGGAAAGGGATGAAAAAGTGGTTGATGAGTCTGGTGATTTTACCTGGTGACAGCATAGTGAGTGGTGAGGTATCGGGGAAGCTGCGTGAGAGGGTATCAGGCACAGTGTTGCATTGACCCTTACGATACTTGACCGTGAACTCAAACTCTTGCAGGCGAATGGACCATCGGATCAGATGTGAAGAGGGTTTTGGGTGGTTAAAAACCCAAATGAGTGCTGCATGATCCGTGACCACCTCAAAGGGTCGTCCTTCCAAGTATGGCCTGCACTTCTCCACTGCCCATATCACCACATAACACTACTTCTCTGATACAGAGTATGACTTTTCTGCTACTTGCAGCAGCCGTGATGCATAGCCAACCACATGTTCAACATTGTCTATATCTTGGGTTAATACAGCTCCCAAGCCAATATTGCTAGCGTCAGTTTGGACTCTAAAAAATTGACAAGTCTGGGGCTTTTAAAACTGGAGCACCAATCAGTTCATGCTTAATTAATTCAAAAGAACTTTGATATTCTTCATTCCAAATCCAAGTAGCTCCTTTTCTTTTTAAGGCATGTAATGGGGCAACTTTCTCTGAAAAATGTGGAATGAATCGATGGTACCACTCTGCTAGTCTTATAAAACGTTGCACTTCTTTCAGAGATTTAGGGACAGGAACGTTAACGACAGCTTCCACTTTTTCAGGGTCAGTCTTGATTCGTCCTGCTGAAACTACATGTCCTAAAAACGTCAGAGATTTCTTCATCAGGTTGCACTTCCGAAGATTCAGTGTAAGACCTGCTCTGTTCAGACATTGGAAGACTTCTCTCAGGTGGACTAGATGTTCTTCCTCAGTCTTGGAGTAAACAACCACTGTAGAAAAGGCCTAACTTTATGACAACAGTGCCACCCTTTGGACACTTTGAGTTACTACGCTTAGAATTGCTGTAATCCAATTGGTTAAAAGCAGGACACGCCCAGACACATACCAAAGCGGCTAACTTCCTAGATGGTTCTGTAGCAATCTGTGTGCTGTTCTGTTTCCAATTTCAGTCTACTTTATCATACTGTGTGCGTAAATTCTGAAGAAAGTAACTCAATATTGTTTCATATGTTTGTTGCTTAATTTCTGTAAGGTTATTTTAGGTTAAGGTTAAATTATTGTAAGGTTATACTACAGTGCTTGTTATTGGATGTTGTTCATTGCTGTGATGTAATTAGTAAGTATGTCACAAATACACGTGATACAGGACAGTTTAGATACAACAGTTAAAAGAATATAAGGCAATGTTCAGTTTGTTTACCTAACAGTTAATCGAAAGTGGATATATTAATAAAAGAAATCTGGAGTGATCTATATCTGCCTGATTCATAAATCTGACCTTATCCATACTATTTAAACATTACTGTTACTGCTCTGAAGTGCACAGTTTGTGATCTCCGTATATTCTTTCTTTAATGTTATTGTTCATTGTAGAAACCACACACACCTGCATGTATGATTACAGTAAAGCTTCTTAATGGACATGGACCGTGTGATTTATTCAATACAATCTGTAGCGGGTGCCACCGAGATTGATAATTGAACCGCCACATTCATACAACCACATCATCTATGTATACAAAACAACTCTTGCCCTTTACATCTTTTAGCACCAACTCTATCAATCGCTGGAACGTGGCTGCAGAGTTTTTAAGGCCAAAGGGTAGACGTAAAAATTCATATAACCCAGATGAGGTAGTAAAAGCAGTTTTGGCTCATGTCATGTCAAATTGTCACTTGCCAATATTCACTTTCGAGGTCGAGGGTACTGAAGATTGCTGCTCCATGTAGGGACTGAAGAATCTCCTGTATTTGCGACATGGGGTAACCATCCAAGTAGGTCTTTGAGTTGTGTCCTCTAAAATCTACACAAAATCGCTGACCATCTCCATGTTTCTCGGATGACACTTTGTATGTTCTTTTCCTGAGGGGCATTTCATTGGTGGTGATGATGCGGTGCTTGACTTCATCAGAGTGTCCTATGTCGTTGGTACACACAGTGGGCCACTCTTGCATCAGGTGTTCGAGTCGAGACGAGTCTGCACAAGTAACCAGCTGATGTATCAAAGTCTGTATTTCATTTGACTCTTCTGGTGGGGGTACAGCAAGATAGTAAGACAGCAATGCAGTAGGGGACTCAACAGGTGTGATCGGGAATGTTGCCTTCTGGCAGAGGTTTGAGGCAGGCAGGGTATACTGAACTCTGCCAAAATCCATACTGATCCCTGTATTCATCAGAAAGTCCAAGCCAAGGATTATGGGTACGATGAGATCTTTGTCACCCATAATATATAAAGCCAAATCATACCTCCTTCCTTTCACTTCACATTCACAGTTCCATACTCCCAAAGCAGATTGCACTTGTCTGTTGGCTTGCTTGAAGGTCTGACCACAACTCAAACTTAGTTGTTCTTGTTGCCTCAACTGTCACCAACAGGATTCCTGCAATAAAGTCAGGGAACTACCATTATCAGTCATGGCTTGAAAATATCTCCCATGAATTAACACTGGCAGGGTGAGAATCTTCAAGTGCTAAGATTGGGATTGTTTGATTTCTGCATTTCTGTTTTTCAGCATTGGTCTGGCTCCAATACTTTTTGGCTTCCTCAAAATCCCTCTCAATTTGTGTACCAACTCTTACTAGTTCACCAACTTCTTTTACAGTGCCCCTTAACAAATTTGCAAGACGAGGGTTGCAGTTCCTCAAAATGGACTGTACAATCTCCTTCTCAGACACATCATTCTTCCATCTCAAGTCAAGTCAATTTTTATTTATATAGTGCTTTTAACAATTGAGATTGTCGCAAAGCAGCTTTACACAATAAAAAGAAGTAAGTCTGTATGCAATGTGTATGAATCAAAATGATAAGATTGTCCCTGATGAGCAAGCCGAGGGCGACGGTGGCAAGGAAAAACTCCCTGGGATGGTAATCGAAGTAGGCGTGGCGGATCGAAGTAGGCGTGGCGGATCGTAAGACACTAACAGACAAATACAGTGGCGCGAGACCATTTAGTGCATTAAATGCCAAAAGTAGTATCTTAAAATCGAAGTGAAATTTCACCGGGAGCCAATGCAGTGTAGCTAAGATAGCGGTGATGTGCTCGTGTCTTCTGGTTCTAGTGAGGACCCTCGCTGCTGCATTCTGCACCAACTGAAGCTTGTTTATACACCTAGTTGAACAACCAGACAGTAAGGCGTTACAATAGTCCAACCTAGAGGTGATAAAGGCATGAACTAATTTTTCTGCATCATTTAGTGCCAATATGTTTCTTATCTTGGCAATATTTCTAAGGTGAAAGAAAACTATCCTGGTAATATTATCTACATGTGCTTCAAACGAAAGGCTGGACTTTATAATCACACCAAGGTCTTTTACTGTTGCACTTGATGGAACAGAAAGACCATCTAAAGTTACAGTGTGATCAAAAAGCTTACTTCTAGCTACTTGTGGTCCTATGACCAGAACTTCTGTCTTATCAGGATTAAGCAGAGGAAAAATAAATTAACATCCAATCTCTTATGTCCTGCACACACTGCTCAATTTTAGCAAACTGGTTTTTCTCATCTGGTTTTGCTGAGACATATAATTGTGTGTCATCAGCATAACAATGAAAACTAATACCATGTTTACGAATTATGTTGCCCAGAGGAAGCATGTAAAGGGAAAAAAGCAGTGGGCCTAAAACTGAGCCCTGTGGAACACCAAACTCCACTTGAGAACATGAGGAATGGTCACCATCTAAATCTACAAACTGATAACGATCAGTCAAATAGGATCTGAGCCACAAGAGGGCAGTTCCCTTAATTCCTACTACCTTTTCTAATCTGTGAAGGAGAATACTATGATCAATGGTGTCAAAAGCTGCACTGAGGTCCAGTAGCACAAGTATAGTGACGCAACCCTGATCAGAGGCCCATAGGAGGTCGTTTACTACTTTAACAAGTGCTGTCTCTGTGCTGTGATGAGGCCTAAATCCTGACTGATACAGTTCATTTATGCTATTTCTATGTAGATGTGAACATAGCTGCTGTGATACTACCTTTTCCAAAATCTTGGAGATAAGGGGAAGGTTTGATATCGGCCTGTAATTAGAAAGCAGACAGGGGTCAAGGTCAGGTTTCTTGATTAGCGGTTTAATAACGGCTAATTTAAAGGATTTGGGAACATACCCACTACTGAGTGAACAGTTAATTACTTTCAACAGGGGTTCTATTATTGCTGGTACTATCTGTTTGAGAAAATGTGTCGATATATGATCTAATATACAGGTTGACGATTTTGAAGAAGAGATGAGTGAAATTAGTTCCCTCGCTTCAAGGGGAGTAAAGTGTTCTAAGTTCTGATGTGATGTGGTTAGATCATTTGAATTATTTAAATTGTCTGGTTTCAAAGCCTGAATTTTTTGCCTAATATTTATGATTTTGTTATTGAAAAAGTTCATGAAATCCTCACTACTGATGTTGTTGTGGAGATTTCTGCAATGGTCTTGTTTTTAGTTAATTTAGCTATGGTATTAAATAAAAATCTCGGGTTGTTTTTGTTATTTTCTGTAAAAGTGAAGAGATGCGTTGATCTAGCATCACTGAGAGCTTTTTTTTATAGTTCAGGATGCTCTCCTTCCAAGCTATTTTGAATACTAACAATTTAGTTTGGCGCCATTTACGTTCGAATTTTCGAGTGGTTTGTTTTAAAGCACGTGTGTGTCATTATACCAAGGAGTGAGTTTCTTATCTCTAATCATTTTCCTTTTAACTGGAGCTACATGTGAAAATGTGTCTCCTTTCTGCTAGCCACCAGTCTTTAGCAGTTCCCTGTAACACTGATGAAAGAAGCTAGTATTTCTGAGTCAGTGAGTGGTCTTAATGCAAAGTATTCCTCACAACGTTCAACAAAAAAGAGAGGGTCATGATCTTCATCTGAACCAAACTGTGGGAATTCAAGCCTTACTGGGGGACAATGTGGAGCATTCATCGCAGTCTCAGAGGGGTTGGGAGTACTTTGAGGTTGCTCAGTACGTGGTCTACGGGAGCTTCTTGACAAGGCAGGGGTGACCAGAGGAAGAGAAACTGGAGTAGATACAACATGAGCATATGACTTAAGCTTATGGTTGATCTGTGCATCTCTCCTCTTCAAACAATCCACCACTGATTTTCCCAAATCACATATACTCAACTCAAGACCCTTTGTAATTCTCTCACATTCCCTTTCAATCTTGTAGGTTAGTTTTTCTTCTAATAATCGACATTGTTCCACAAAGTCAGAATGTAAACAACATTGACTCACTATTTGGTTGGCAGTTTGAACGTCACCTTCCAATACAGTGATTCGGCTGATCATTGAATCCAGCAACTATGTTGAAGGGGTATTTTCCCAAAACACATCATTTGGTGGAGGGGTAGGTGGAAGCAGCTCATCAACAGGCGGGTTGGAGTCATTATCTTCATCTGAATTGATATACAAGTCACTGAAAGTATGAATAAGTTCTTGCACAGGCTGTGGATCTCTCCTGGTAACAAAAGGCCCAGCAGTGAAATCAGCAATGGGTTCGTACTCATCCTCCACACCATGTGAAATAACAGACATGACTGGAAAACAACAAAACAATAGATAAACATAAAACATAAAAAACACATGAATTCACAAGGCTCCCAATCAAGTTCTTTAAAAGATGTACAAATCATTTAGAACTCAAATGATAACTTAGAATGTCCCCTTTACATCTTGGTATAACATGAGGGAATCAAACATTCTGTTAATCCGAAACAGGCCTGAATGTCTATAAAAAAATCATAGTGTGATTTCCGGATTTTTCTTTTTAGATGCTGTCTATCACAGTGGAAATGCACCTATGCTATGCTTGTAGACCCCTCCATGATTTCTAAGTAACAGAAATTGCAAAGTCACAGGGTGATCAAATAATTATTGACCTCACTTATCAAGACTTGGTGATATAATGGTCTTCAAATGGTGGGGTGACCCCCTCGATCCCAAGAGAGAATTTTATTCCCAAAAAAAAAAAAAAAAAAAAAAAAAAAAGATTTGTAATGACAATATACAAGGTCTTTCGTGATCTGTGGCATATGCCGCATTTAGCTTTCTCAGTCTGGGGCCCTTATGTGGCCCCGTAAAAGAAGTAGCTTCACGAAGGTGCTACAAGCGTAGTCTTCATGATTCTAGATGCCATGGCCACTGTGATCCTCCTGGTGAAGCTTCGAGCATGAACTACATACTTTGGTCAACTCTGAGATTTTAGAGGAAAAGAGTCTTCAAAGGAGAAGTTGGGTGAATGAAAGTAGATCTACTGAGAGAATGGTCTGAAATGAGGTCATACCTCTAAAGGACCCGTACCAACATAATGGGTCTAAGAGACATAATGGGCTTAATGGCATTGGAAAAAATTTTAGGTGATGAGTGACTTTTATAAAGATGCTGGCATCAGACAACAGTGAATGTTGGGCTGTTAAGTCTAGAGCCCCCTTTAAATTGTAAGAGTACTGCAATTTTTAGAGCTTTAGATAGAAAGGTCGTAGAGAGCAGTTTTTTTTTTAAATTCCAAAAAAAATTCGTAGACTTCAAATTTGTGGGCAGAAAAAGTATAGGAGCCTTGCAAAGGGTAGAAAAGAGGCATATGTATGGGCTAGAAGCGATCAAAATTTCCCCGGACCCCAGCTCCAAGCTCAGGCCCATTTTAGAAGGCCTCTGACACCCCAAACCCAGGAACCCTGTATTCTGAACCCAGCTTCCCCGTACAGTTCCCTTACCGATCCTAGTTAGGGTTAGGATTGGGGTTTGGGTTAGCGGTTAGAAGCTAGGACAAAGAGAAAAGGGTTATGGTCAGAATTAGAAGAGAAGAGAGGAGATAAAGGCAATATCTCCTATTTCTTGTGAGAAATAGGAGTAACACGCTAACCAATAGTGCACAGGCCATCAATGCTTGCTGACTGTCAGATTGACTTCATAATAAAGGCTTAGGGGGTGTATGGTAATTAATTTCTGAATGAGTTTTCACGGTTCCAGGTGTGGTGTGTTTCCCGGAGATGTCTGACCAGGTGAGTATGGGTATCTTATTCTTTGGAATGTACTGTGTAGGTCTTGTGTCTTCCTACCCGTCTACGTGACCCGGATTTGAATGTTTTTGGAAAGGTAAGTATCTGGTTATTCATTTTTCTGTTGGTGTTGATTTTGATGTGTGTATGTGGCCTTTCATTCTCCTGGGAGTCGTCCTGCACTCCAAAAGGTGCATCCAGCCTGTTTGGCTGTCCTGAGGCTAGTGACTTTCTCTATGCTCCGGGTATCCCTCTGTGAGTAAAGTGAATGTGTCTGTATGCCCTGTTCTTCCTCCTCTGTCAAACTCATGTTTTGTACCTCTCTAACACTTGGGTTGGAATGTGTGAGAGGCATTTGTTGTTCTTTTTGGGAGGAAGGGAAATCAGGGGCACTGTCAGTATAGCTGTCTGAATTCCCATCTCTGTTAGGGGATGTAATTGGGGCCCACCAGTCAGCAAATGAATCTGTCATGGTGGATGTGTTTTTTTTTTTTTAGGAGTTTGTGTTTTTGACTAGGGGGAATTTTTTGGAATGTATGGTGTATTACTGTCAGGGTGTATAGAGGCCTGTACTGTCATGTGTTTAGCCTCTGTGTTTTCTGAGGGTAGAGGAGAAGTGGGGAGGAGACAGTGTATGTCAGTTTCCTCCTCCACTTCACTGTGTATGGTTGTTTCTTCTTCCTCTTCACTGTATATGGTTGTTTCTTTCTCCTCGTCAGCAGAGGGTAGACAGGTCAAACATACTTCTTTAATTTGTTTGTGACTCTCTTGTATTGTTTGTTGTCTGAATCTTTTGCCAAATCTGCGTTTGGCCCATAGGGTGGCGGTGTCAAAACATTCCTCCCAGTCCCGGTAGATATAATCATGCAGGTTGCCCAATTCCTCAATCAGTGTCTTGTGATAGTGTTCTTTGAGAAGGGCCTGTACTTCACAATGTGACCCGGACGGTCTGATGACCTCTGTCAGATATTGTTCAATACGATTTATTGTAGGAGGCTGTCCCTGATTTATATTGTTGGTGTGATGTACCACTTTAATGATGTTAAACATGATACGTGTTTTGGTAATGAAATCCGGTTCATCTGAGTGTTTGGGTTTTGTGTTCTCCTGAAATGTATTTGTGTTTGTCTTTTTCTGCAGGTTTGGATGGCAAGCTCGTGTCTGGTATTGTGCTTTGTGCCATGGTGTGGGGGCTTTTTGCCCGGATCTGAATGTGACAGGCCCTGTACGGGTCTGGGGTTCAAAAAATTGTGGTCTCATGGACCGTTGCTGAGTATTAAGGTAAGTATTACAGTAGGTATCTTTATGGTGGGTAGGTGCTGCCCTCACGTGGTGGCCATATTTAACTGCATCTGCATATGAGCAGAATGTTTCTTGCTGTGCCTGATATGTTCTGCTGTGTTCTAGATGGGGTCTAGGCCCGTTATGGGCCTGAGTGGGACGCCTGCGCCTGTGTGTCACCACTGTCCAACCATATTTATCAAACAGAACCATGTTTGTTTATTTTTAGATCTCAATAGGCAAAAAAAATTTATTAAGAAAAAGTTGTTTTTTTTCTTTCAAAATTGTTGCAACGTTTCGGTTCTAACTTGGAACCTTCTTCAGGTGGGCTTGTTCTTAGATATTTTAAAGAAAGTGTCTCAAAAGAGCTAGGAAAGAACAGGATGTGAGGCTTTATCTCTGTGTGTCTCTCTCTCTCTCTCTGTGTAAATGCTTGTCTGAATGGCTGCACTTTCAGCTGTCCCTTTTCAAATCTTAGGGGCGGGACTAAGTTTGAGCTGGCCAATCAGAAAATTAGCTCTCTGTACCACTGTTCTGCTTTGTGGATTTTGTGTAAAATAATAAAATAAAGACTTTGAAATATAATTTGTGGATTCTCCATTCAATTTCCTGGAGTTTTTCTTTTCCTTTTTAAATAAATTTTTATAGGTTATTAATGTGTTTGTAATTTTTTCAAAGTATTTTTAGGGAATATTTATGATGTTTCTATCCATAAAAATGTATGGAAAATAGTAATCTTCTTTTTTAGAGTTTTTTTTTACAGAGATTATATGGTGTTTTTATTCACATGAATACATGTATAATAATTATAGATATTTCTGAGGAAGTTTCCAGTCAGAATATAAGTGTTATAGTTATGAAATTGCATAAAAGATAGTGATGCACCCCAAAATAGTGTATATAATGAAGATTATGTATAGTTTTAAGTTATATGCAAGCATGAGGCACGGGCCAGTTAGGATTGGGGTTTAGGTTAGTGGTTAGAAGCTAGGACAAAGAGAAAAGTGGTTACATTTTAGGGTTGGAGAGAAAGAGGGGTTATGTTTTAGGCTTAGGGTTAGGGTAAAAAAATCCGCAGCCCCGCGAAGGGACCCGGAACATGCGTTGTGCACGGGCCACCCACTCAGGCCTCATTTTCAGCCTCACCCAACATGACGGTCGACAGGTGTCGCCTGTTTGGAGTTTAAAAGCTAAAGGTTTCGCTTTTGAGTAAGCTGTTGTAAAGTCCCTCCAGAAGCCCAAACACCCTTAGTAGGGTTAAAATTAAAATCAGGGCCTTGGGGTTACGATTCGGGGTCAATTCTAATGATGTTTCCGACATTATACGACGCCTAGGGTTAAAATAGGACTTATGATTATTTAGAGTAAACGCTCGTGGTTTTAAGGCCATACAGGAGCACAGAGTAGGGTAAGGGTTCTGGAAAGGGGGTAGGGTTGTAGACAATTAGGGTAAAGACCCCGGGACAGGCGTCAAGGCAAGGAAAGTTGGGGTAGGGTATGATGGTGTCAGGATGGGAAAACTCGGTTCCCTGCAGACCTAAAACCTAAAGTAAAGAGTTAGAGGTTAAAACATTATAGGGTTATCGGGAATGAGGGTTACACTGACCTAGGGTTCTAGAAATTAAGTTTTAAACGAATGGTTATGTTTAGGGTTATAGGTTTAGGTGTAGGGTTCTAAATTAGCAATTATGTTTAACTATGAGGTTCTAAAAGTTAGGTTTCTATTTGATGGTTATGATTAGTTTAGAGGTTTAGGCTTACGGTTCGAAACTAGCGGTAGAAGACACTGACGGTTATGTTTTGGGTTCAGGGATGGGAACGGCACAAAATTCTATTTAGGGTTAGGGTTAGGGGAAGAAGCCGTGGTTTTAGGGTTCTACAAAGAACCCCTAAGGGCCCGTGTAGGCCCAGAACCGACGTTGTGCACGGGCCTACCACGATTTCGTCAGTCACAAACCACTCAATCTCCCCAGTAGCTCCGAGGGTTAGGGTTAGGGTTTGAGCTTTGAGCACTTTGTTGTAAGTCTATTTGGCGCTACGTTTCGGTTTGTCTGAACCTTCATCAGGCATAGACTTGCATGAAATAGGAAATTTGACCTCACATTGGAGTGTTTATGTTCAATTACCCTCTCTTATATGTTATCTCCTGGCTGTCTGGATGCTAGAATGGTGAAAATACTGGTAAATAACCTTTTGGAGTCTTAAGCTCCGCCCCCAATTTGCATGAAAAATACCCTTTGTTTAACAACCAAGGAAAAATAAGTAATTTGCCTTTTTCCTTTTTCCCTTTTAATTATTTATCCCATTAATTTTTAGCTTCAGGATAAATAAGTGCACCAGGTAAGCATTTAATTAAATCAAATAGATTTTTCCCATGGAATCTTTTCCTTTTTTAAGATTATTTTTGACCTTTTTTAGGGAATTCCAGGTAAGTACAACAGGTACATCTTTTTCTCTCAATTTATTATACCTCTGTTATCAACATTAATGACCCATGTCTCCTTGGTTTGAAGGGTAAACGACTTTTCTGTCAACAATAGGGTTAGGGTTAGGGTTAAATAGATTTTTCCCATGGAATTTAGGGTTAGGGTTAGGGTTCGGCTGCTAGACGCGTTTAACCACGGTGGCGTTCATCATGGCGTTTAAACGCCGTTTCTTCGATATGCCGTATCTCTGCAACCGTTGGGGCCAGAGCAGCGAGCCTGGTATCGTTGGATCTTTGTCCCGTGGCGCTAGGCCTCTCCGTTCGGCCGCTAGACGCGATTAACCATGGCCGCGTTTAACGCCGCGTTTCTCCGCAAACGTTGGGGCTAGAGCGGCGTGCCTGGTGTCATTGGTTGTGTCTGCTCCAGAAGAAGCCGGGCATTTTTGTCCCGTGGCGCTAGGCCTTTCCGTTCGGCCGCTAGACGCGATTAACTGCGGCCGCGTTTAACGCTGTGTTTCTCCGCAACCGTTGGGGCTAGAACGGCGGGCCTGGTGTCATTGGACGCGTCTGCTCCAGCAGAAGAAGCGGCCTTTCTGTTCGGCTGCTAGACGCGTTTATCCGCGGTGGCGTTCATCATAGCGTTTAAACACTGTTTGTTAGATATGGCGTATCTCCGCAATCGTTGGGGCTAGAGCAGCAAGCCTGGTATCGTTGGATCCGGCTCTTCCAGCAGAAGAAGCGCATCTTTGTCCCGTGGCGCTAGGCCTCTCCGTTCGGCCGCTAGACGCGATTAACCATGGCCGCGTTTAACGCTGCGTTTCTCCGCAACCGTTGGGGCTAGAGCCGCCAGCCTGGTGTCATTGGATGCGTCTCGTCCAGCAGAAGAAACGCATCTTTGTTCCGTGGCGCTGGGCCTTTCCGTTCGGCCGCTAGACGCGTTTAACCGCGGCCGCGTTTAACGCTGCTTTTCTCTGCAACCGTTGGGGCTAGAGCGGCAAGCCTGGTAACGTTGTATGCGTCTCTGCCAGCAGAAGAAGCGCATTTTTGTCCCGTGGCGCTAGGCCTTTCCGTTCGGCCGCTAGACGCGTTTAACCGCGGTGGCGTTCATCATGGCGTTTAAATGCCGCAACCGTTGGGGCTAGAGCCGCCAGCCTGGTGTCATTGGATGCGTCTCGTCCAGCAGAAGAAACGCATCTTTGTTCCGTGGCGCTGGGCCTTTCCGTTCGGCCGCTAGACGCGATTAACAATAGGGTTAGGGTTAGGGTTAAATAGATTTTTCCCATGGAATTTAGGGTTAGGGTTAGGGTTCGGCTGCTAGACGCGTTTAACCACGGTGGCGTTCATCATGGCGTTTAAACGCCGTTTCTTCGATATGCCGTATCTCTGCAACCGTTGGGGCCAGAGCAGCGAGCCTGGTATCGTTGGATCCGGCTCTTCCAGCAGAAGAAGCGCATCTTTGTCCCGTGGCGCTAGGCCTCTCCGTTCGGCCGCTAGACGCGATTAACCATGGCCGCGTTTAACGCCGCGTTTCTCCGCAAACGTTGGGGCTAGAGCGGCGTGCCTGGTGTCATTGGACGCGTCTGCTCCAGCAGAAGAAGCGGCCTTTCTGTTCGGCCGCTAGACGCGATTAACTGCGGCCGCGTTTAACGCTGCGTTTCTCCGCAACCGTTGGGGCTAGAGCCGCCAGCCTGGTGTCATTGGATGCGTCTCGTCCAGCAGAAGAAACGCATCTTTGTTCCGTGGCGCTGGGCCTTTCCGTTCGGCCGCTAGACGCGATTAACAATAGGGTTAGGGTTAGGGTTAAATAGATTTTTCCCATGGAATTTAGGGTTAGGGTTAGGGTTCGGCTGCTAGACGCGTTTAACCACGGTGGCGTTCATCATGGCGTTTAAACGCCGTTTCTTCGATATGCCGTATCTCTGCAACCGTTGGGGCCAGAGCAGCGAGCCTGGTATCCGTGGATCCGTCTCTTCCAGCAGAAGAAGCCCATCTTCGTAACGCCGCGCTAGGCCTTTCCCTTCGGCCGCTAGAAGCGATTAACTGCGGCCGCGTTTAACGCGGTGTATCTCCGCAACCGTTGGGGCTAGAACGGCGGGCCTGGTGTCATTGGACGCGTCTGCTCCAGCAGAAGAAGCGGCCTTTCTGTTCGGCTGCTAGACGCGTTTAACCGCGGTGGCGTTCATCATAGCGTTTAAACACTGTTTGTTAGATATGGCGTATCTCCGCAACCGTTGGGGCTAGAGCAGCAAGCCTGGTATCGTTGGATCCGGCTCTTCCAGCAGAAGAAGCGCATCTTTGTCCCGTGGCGCTAGGCCTCTCCGTTCGGCCGCTAGACGCGATTAACCATGGCCGCGTTTAACGCCGCGTTTCTCCGCAAACGTTGGGGCTAGAGCGGCGTGCCTGGTGTCATTGGTTGCGTCTGCTCCAGCAGAAGCCGGGCATTTTTGTCCCGTGGCGCTAGGCCTTTCCGTTCGGCCGCTAGACGCGATTAACCGTGGCCGCGTTTAACGCTGCTTTTCTCTGCAACCGTTGGGGCTAGAGCGGCAAGCCTGGTAACGTTGTATGCGGCTCTGCCAGCAGAAGAAGCGCATTTTTGTCCCGTGGCGCTAGGTCTTTCCGTTCGGCCGCTAGACGCGTTTAACCGCGGTGGCGTTCATCATGGCGTTTAAACGCCGTTTCTTCGATATGCCGTATCTCTGCAACCGTTGGGGCCAGAGCAGCGAGCCTGGTATCCGTGGATCCGTCTCTTCCAGCAGAAGAAGCGCATCTTTGTCCCGTGGCACTAGGCCTCTCCGTTCGGCCGCTAGACGCGATTAACCGCGGTCGCATTTAACGCTGCGTATCTCCGCAAACGTTGGGGCTAGAATGACGGGCCTGGTGTCATTGGATGCGTCTGGGCCAGCAGAAGAAGGGCATATTTGTCCTGTGGCGCTAGGCCTTTCCGTTCGGCTGCTAGACGCGATTAACCATGGCCGCGTTTAACGCCGCGTTTCTCCGCAAACGTTGGGGCTAGAGCGGCGTGCCTGGTGTCATTGGTTGCGTCTGCTCCAGCAGAAGCCGGGCATTTTTGTCCCGTGGCGCTAGGCCTTTCCGTTCGGCCGCTAGACGCGTTTAACCGCGGTGGCGTTCATCATGGCGTTTAAACGCCGTTTCTTCAATATGGTGTATCTCCGCAACCGTCGGGGATAGAGCGGCGAGCCTGGTATCGTTGGATGCGTCTCTTCCGGCAGAAGAAGCGCATCTTTGTCCCGTGGCGCTAGGCCTTTTCTGTTCAGCCTCTAGATGCGATTAACCACGGCCGCGTTTAACGCGGCGTATCTCCGCAACCGTTGGGGCTAGAACGGCGTGCCTGGTGTCATTGGATGCGTCTGGTCCAGCAGAAGAAGGGCATTTTTGTACCGTCGCGCTAGGCCTTTTCGTTCGGCCGCTAGTCGTGTTTAACCGCGGTGGCGTTTAATGCTGCGTTTCTCCGCAACCGTTGGGGCTAGAGCCGCAAGCCTGGTATCGTTGGATGCGTCTCTGCCAGCTGAAGAAGGGCATCTTTGTCCCATGGCACTAGGCCTTTCCGTTTGGCCGCTAGACGCGATTAACAATAGGGTTAGGGTTAGGGTTAAATAGATTTTTCCCATGGAATTTAGGGTTAGGGTTAGGGTTCGGCTGCTAGACGCGTTTAACCACGGTGGCGTTCATCATGGCGTTTAAACGCCGTTTCTTCGATATGCCGTATCTCTGCAACCGTTGGGGCTAGAGCCGCAAGCCTGGTATCGTTGGATGCGTCTCTGCCAGCTGAAGAAGGGCATCTTTGTCCCATGGCACTAGGCCTTTCCGTTTGGCCGCTAGACGCGTTTAACCGCGGTGGCGTTCATCATGGCGTTTAAACGCCGTTTCTTCGATATGGCGTATCTCCGCAACCGTTGGGGCTAGAGCGGCGAGCCTGGTATCGTTGGATGCGTGTCTGCCAGCAGAAGAAGCGCATTTTTGGACCGTCACGCTAGGCCTTTTCGTTCGGCCGCTAGTCGTGTTTAACCGCGGTGGCGTTTAATGCTGCGTTTCTCCGCAACCGTTGGGGCTAGAGCCGCAAGCCTGGTATCGTTGGATGCGTCTCTGCCAGCTGAAGAAGGGCATCTTTGTCCCATGGCACTAGGCCTTTCCGTTTGGCCGCTAGACGCGTTTAACCGCGGTGGCGTTCATCATGGCGTTTAAACGCCGTTTCTTTGATATGGCGTATCTGCGCAACGGTTGGGCCTTGAGTGGCGAGCCTGGTATCGTTGGATGCGTCTCTTCCGACAGAAGAAACGCATTTTTGTCCCGTCGCGCTAGGCTTTTTTGTTCGCCCTCTAGACGCGATTAACCGTGGCCGCGATTAACCGCGGCCGCGTTTAACGCTGCGTTTCTCCGCAACCGTTGGGGCTAGAGCGGCGAGCCTGGTATCGTTGGATGCGTCTCTTCCAGCAGAAGAAGTACGTTTTCGTACCGTCGCGCTATGCCTTTCCTCTCGGCCGCTAGACGCGATAAACTGCGGCCACGTTTAACGCTGCGTTTCTCCGCAACCGTTGGGGCTAGAGCCGCAAGCCTGAGAATGTTGTATGCGTCTCTCTCAGCAGAAGAAGCGCATCTTTGTCCCGTGGCGCTAGGCCTTTCCGTTCGGCCGCTAGACGCGATTAACCGTGGCCGCGTTTAACGCTGCTTTTCTCTGCCGTTTCTTTGATATGGCGTATCTGCGCAACCGTTGGGCCTTGAGTGGCGAGCCTGGT